>CAUYQG010254320.1:0-17815 GCA_963574415.1 Tarsius wallacei
TACAACTTAAAACATATTTAAAGTATTGAGAGCAAACTTGTTTGCAATGTCTTGATTCAAAGAGCATTTCACATTAATCATATCAAAAGAACTATTTTAATGTCCTAAAATCTTGCAGTTCATTATGTCAATTTGACATAATTTTTTTTCACAATTTGACAATCCTAAAAAAGTATAGACATGAGTAGTGAAACTGAAATGACTTCAAATATTTCAATAACAAGTACAAATTTAAATCAAGCATGCTAGAGAGAAGACCAAATTATTATTCTATTTATCTATACTTAAAAAGTACTATAAAATGGTGTCATATGAAGAAATAACTGAGTATTCAGTCAAAATTATAAAAGCTAAATGTATCAGAGACATTATCAGACAATTAATATACATATTATACTATGTGTCTATGTTATCTCATTATGGATTTAATTTGCACTTCCCTAATGATTAGTAAAGTTGAGAATTTTTTATGAAATGGCTGGTCATTTGTACGTCTTCTTTTGAGAAATGTCTATTCAGATCCTTTGCCCATTTTTAAATTAGGTTATTGTTTTATTTGAGTTCCTTATTTATTTTGGATATTAACCCCTTGTTAACTGTACGGTTTGAAAATATTTTCTCCTATTCCATGACTGTCTCTTCATTCCATTAATTGCTTCCATTCTTGTACAGCAACGTTTTGGTTTGATGGATTCCCGTTTGTCTATTGTTACGTTTGTTGCCTGTGTTTTCAGAATCATATTTTAAAAAACAACTTTCAATGTTGTGGAGCTTTTACTCCATGTTTTCTTGTACTGCTTTACGGTTTCAGGTTTTACATCTTTTAAACATTTTAAGTTGATTTTTATAGATGTGTGAGATAAAGACACAATTCTTCTACAAATAGGTATCGAATTTTTCCAACATCATTTATTGAGGATGCTGTCCTTTTTTCAAGCATTTTTGCAAGTTTGTTGAAAATCAATGGGCTGTACATGCACGGGTTTTTTTCGGGGAGGGGCTTTCTACCCTGTTTTATTTGATTATTGTGTCTATCTATTTTTATGCCAGTTTCCTTCTGTTTTGATTACAATTGCTTTCTAGTATATTTTAAATCAAGGAGTATGATGTCTCCAGTTTTGTAGTTTTGTTTTGTTTTGTTTTTTCAGCTCAAAATTGTTTTGGTTATTTGGGGATTTTTGTGGTCCCATATGAATTTTAAGATTTTTTTTCTCTTTTTTTTATTTTCTAATTTTTAGCAGGTTTTTATTTTTCTGAATTTTTAAAATTTTGTTTTAAAATTGTGGGGTACAATTCAGGATTAGGTATACAAATATTCATTGTGCAGGTACCCTGGTTGATGAGGTGTGCCCCCCCTTCTCCAGGCAGATTCCCACTACTGCCAACCCCACCTCCCCGCCGCCCCAGTTTCCCACTACTGTCATTCCTTTTCTTATGGTATTACCATAGTTGTTCAAGGTCTACTTATGAGTGAGAACATGTGATACTCAGTTCTTTGTTTCTGTGAAAGATCACTCAGTATTATAGACTCTAATTCCATCCAGATTGCTGTGAAGTTCACGATTTTGTTCTTCTTTGTGGCTGCATAATATTCCATTGTGTATATGTACCATGTTTTTTTTAATCCAGTCCTCTTTTGATGGGCAACACAATTGGTTCCATGTTCTTGCTATTGTGAACAATGCTGCGATAAACATACATGTGCAGGTATCTTTTTTATAGAGTGATTTGAGTTCTTCTGGGTATATTCCCAGTAGGGGAATTTCAGGGTCTTTATGTAAAAAATGACATAGGAATTTTGAGAAGGATTGCATTAATTCTGTAGATCACTTTGAGTATCATGGATATTTTGACAATATTAAGTCTTCTAATTTATGAACAAGAGACATATTTTCATTTATTTGTGTTTACATCAATTACTTTCACTGACGTTTTATGGTTTTCAGAATACATGTCTTTCATCTTCTTGATTAAATTTACATCTAATTTTGTTGTTGTTGTTATTGTAAATAAAATTGCTTTCTTAACTTTCCTTTGGATAGCTCATTTTTAGAGCATAGAAATCTTACTAACTTGTGTATGTTGATTTACTTGCAACTTATTTATTTACTTGCATTTATTTATCAGTTCTGACAGTTTTTCGTGGAGTCTTTAGGGTTGTTTATATATAAGATCAAATTGTCAGCAAACAGGGACAATTTTACTTTTTATTTTTCTATTAGGTTGAGTTTTCATTTCTTTCTTTTGCCTAATAGGACTTTCAGTACTTTGTTGAAAAAGTGATGAGAGTGGGCATCCTTGTTCTGTTCCTCGTCTTTGAGAAAAACCTTTCGACTTTTCAAAATGTATTATAATATTAGCTATGGGCTTGTTATACATGACCTTTATGTGTTGAGGTACATTTCTTCTATACCTAATCTTTTGGATTTTTGTTTTTAATCATAAAAGGATGTTGAATTTTGTCAAATGCTTTTTATGCATCTATTAAGATGATCATATGGTTTTTGTCCTTTATTCTGTTAATGCAATATAACACTTGTGTTCATTTGCATATGTTGACCCATCTTGCATCCCAGGGATAAATTCCACTTGATCATGGTGATGATTCGTTCATTGTGTTGTTGAATTCAGTTTGCTAATATATTATTAAGAATTTTGTATCTATGTTTATTGGAGATATTGGCCTGTGATTTTATTTTCTTGTACTTGCAGCCTATGTGTCCCTAAATACGAAGTGAGTCTCTTGTAAGCAGAATATAATAATATCTTCTTTTGTTTTGTTGCATTTTTTTAATCCACTCTACCACTCTTTGTCTTTTGATCACATAAGTTAATACACTTAAGTTCAAGGTATTATTGATAAATGAGGAATTGCTACTGCCATTTTATAATTTGTTTCTTATTTGTTTTATAGATCCTCTGTTTCTATCCCCCTTTCTTGCTGTCTTCCTTTGTGGTTAAATGTTTTTTTGTAGTGGTATTCTTTGAAAACTTTCTCTTTTTTTATTGTGACAAATATGGGTTTTTGTTTTGTGGTTAGTTATCATGAAATTTACACAAAACATCTTATAACAGTCCACTTTACTCACATACAAAATCTTTACACTTTTACTCTCACCATCTTATATAATTTGATATCAAAAGTTACATATTTTGGTAATTTGTGTCTCTTAACAATCTACCAAATATACCAAATTATTGTAAATTGCTATAGTTGTTTTTTATAGTTTTGTCTTTTAACTCTTACATTAGATATAAAATTGTTTTTCACATTACCATTACAGTAGGAGAGTATTTTGAATTGCTCATACTATCCAGTGCTGTACTTTCATGTTTTATGCTATTAATTAGCGGTCTTTTATTTCAGCTTAGAGAATTCCCTTTAGCAATTCCTATAAGGCAGGCTCAGTGGCAATGACCTCTCTTAATTTGTTGGTCTGGGAACATTTTCTTCCTCAAGCATGTTTAAAAGTACTGAAAACAACAACAACAATAACAACAACAAAAACACTGTCAACCTAGAATTTTATATTCAGTAAAAAAAAATTTTTAAATCTATTTAATAAAGCTAAAAGAAAGACGTTGCAGATATACAAAAGCTGAAAGAATTTGTCACCAGCAGATCTACACAACAGTAAATACCCTACATATGAATTGCATTCCAAGAATTCATAAGTCTAATATGTTTGTAAGAGCAACAAAGTTAGCCTAGGCTAACTATTGGCTATAAAGTACTGTACTGTGATGGTTTATAATAATTTTCACACATATAATACATAAAAAATACAGTATTATACAGTAAAGTACAAGAAAACACAACCACTAGAGGATGCATGCTCTTGACAATGTACACCAGACACATGAACTAACTTATGTGATTGGACACAGAAATGCATATTTGCATCTATGAACGTCTGCAACTTGAAGGTTCATATGCAGGGGACTTGTTGTACAAGAAAGGATAAAGAAAGAACTTACACAGAAGAAAATGATACCACATGCGCATATAGATCTGCACAAAGGAATAAACAGCACTGAAAATAGAAATTGTAGCTACACTTCTCATTATATATCAATAACATCTCAATGAACTTTTAAAATAATTGTAAATTGGTTTTCAGTTTCACTAGTCACATCTCAAGTACTTAAAAGCTGCATGTGTATAGTGGTTATTAAGTTGTGCAGCTCAATTCCAGGGCATTTTCATAATCACAAAAATTTCTACAAGTTATGCTATCTAAGTGATATGATGGTCCAAATTAGGTATCCATTACCCTCAATAAAGGATGGGAAGGAAGACAACTTAATCTACATGTAGATCTTAATATATATTCAAAAGTGCAGTATATGAAAAATCATAAATTATTAACAATGAAAGTAGTAGAGGCATCTGATAAGTAAAGCAATTTAACTTATTTTTAATAATCACATATATAAGGGTTACAATTAAGATGCAAAGATTCAGTCATCTATTACTGTGTTTTTATTTTTTTAATTGTCATTGTTTGGACTTTTTCTTTCTGTACCTTCACGTAACAATCAGCACTTTGAGAGCATCACTAATACCAATTAAAGCACAATAAAAATTAAAGTTACAAAAAAGAGGAAAAGCATAGTAGAGCCCATTATCTCTTTATTAATTATTCAAACCATGATCAGTCTGTCATCTTCTGTCACATCCTGATTTGAGGTCAAATTTTCCTCCCCTTACTAACTAAGATGCTTAATGGTTTCTTTTCTTTCCTAATAATAGAGCTTACAGCATTCTAAAAATCTTTTTTGTTATTTTTCCTGTTTAACAATATGAAAAATAGTGCCCCAAATGTCCTCTATAAACTCGGCCTAACACAAAAGTCATCTTCCTAATTTATTTTAGACTATTTTATCACTGCATGGAGAAGCCCTACACATTCCAAATTTTCCTTTTTCCATGCTTAGGACACTAGTACCATTACTTCTCCCCAAGGGGACACTGTTAGTACAATCCAACTTAATAATTTGCACAAAAGTAAAGAACAATGACTTTAGGTTTTCTTAATTCAAATTATAAGGAAGTGAAAACATACAAGATCCCACATGTAGATTTATTACACTTATTTTATTAGGTACATTTCTAAAACTAGATTTCTCCTGAAGTAATTCAATCATCCGAAAGAGAAAGAAAAAAATTACCATATCCTTGGCAACTTCCCCAGTAATTTTGGATCACATGCAAAAAAAATTTTTAAACCTTCAGAGAAAATCAATTTGTCTTCCTTTCCTATGCCAGCTGCTTCTCCTAATGTCCTATTCCCATGTTCCCAGGCATTCATCCTAGGTTAGAACATACAACATAAATGCAAATTTCTGAGTCTTTTCAAGGATATATTGGGAATATGTGAGCAGGGTCACTTTTTGGCCCTACACTGACGTTGCTTCAACTTTCCAATCTCTACTGATATAATACTAATAATTAACTAATGACTAATTTATGTGTCAGGTGCTACATTAAATGTATTATCTAATTTAATTCCCTCAAAACCTTATAATATATAGTTTTATTAATTTCTTTTTGTGCATAAGAAAGCTGAATTTCAGACAGGACTAAGTGACTTGCTTAATTTAGCAGTGGACTTGAGATTTGAACCCAGGCTGTCTGGTTCCACAGTTGAGCATTTAAACACTAGGCTCATTGTCTTTATGACTTCAAGTGTATATTAGTCCCAAACTTTGTTATCAGTTTTGGTTCTGGATAGAAGAAACTGTCATTTTTCAGTCTGTAATGATGAACCATAGAGAAATAATTTAATATTTTGTGTAATGACACTATTTTAGTAGAGTATATTTGCTTTCTGTAAATTATTCTTCTAAAATATCTAATTAATTATGTATACTATACATTAGATGGAAGTAATTCTTTCTTGGGAAAAATAAGTTTTATGATGTATAATTAGTATATGACTGAAACTAAGTGGCTAATTTACCATTGATTAGTTGAAATTGAATAGTTAATATACTCAATTAGAATAGCTTATGCATCATAATTTAAATTTGAAATTTCAATTCAAAATGATACCTGAGAACCCATATTTGTTTAAATTTTGATATTCACTATTTTATTTATATCTTTCCCTCCAGAATGAAAAAAAGTATAGTCTCTTAAGCCTAATTAATTTTTAAATCAACAAGAAAAAAATAAACCATATGTAATAATCATACTGGGTACATAATCCAGGTTTTAGTATATAGTATGGTATAAAACAATATAGTATAAAACACCATATTGATATATCAAAAAATAACACGATTGCTTCTAGCTCCATCATTAAAGTTTCAACTTTGTTAAGAACTCCTATTCATTAATAATTAAACATTGTGTTACTAATAATATCTCCATTACTTTTCACCTGCAAATCAAAAAAAGGCATTTGATTTTAAAATAGAAATTTTCTATCAGATGTTCTATGGTAATAAAATTCCATTCACAAAATATTTCTCAAAATCAATTCTAAAGTAATCTTTAAAATTTTTATTTTGTAGAAATATTATAATTTGCAAATAAACTCATAGTTTCAATAAACCAAAGAAAATGAAGAACACTCTTAATTTTGGAGAAGCATTCTTAAAATAGTATACAAGCTTTTATTTTTCTCTGTCAGACAAATGATTAAAAACAAATTTAAATGCCACAGGGATAAAGATCTTTTAGGTCACATATAAAAGCTTTAAAAAATATTGTTCACAGATTAAAATAGTCATTTCTCGAAGACTTCAGTGCCAAGGTATTAGGTACCAAAATGATTGAATGCTGATTAAAATAGCCAATTACACTTGTCTTAATTGTTATCTTTAGTCCTTTCTCAGCAGTGGTCCAAAGTCAGATTAATTGTAATGATCTATTTTGTGAGACACAGGGAAGGAATGACTATATTTATATTGACAGCTTAAAATCGTTATCATATTAAAACTTTAAAAGGCATTAATAGTGGAAAAAATATTGACTATTCTAAGAAATGTTTACAATGATATTCATAGTCGTTTATTTTGTTCTTAAAAATCTTAAAAATCAATAAGGGTACCTGATCTCAAACCAGGCGAAGTAAAGACCAAAGAGAGGCCCAAACTTTGCCTGTACAGTAACCACTTATGTACCTAATCCTGAATTGTACCCCGCATCTTTACAATTAAAAAAGCGTTGTAAACATAAAACGTGTACAGCCTTTTATATGCTCATTTTACATCAATAAAGAGGATAAGAAAACAAAAAAAATGTTCAAAGTCAGTTGAAATCTATCTTTAAGAAAATAATGCTGCTGCTGGTTGTAATCACTATACTAGCAGTATCTAACTAACGGCCAACACAATACAGGCTTTAGAGCCAGTTGGAGTCAGATAGAAGTATTTGTATAGTCTTTATGTTATTTTAAGATTGAACTACATATCAACCTTAGTAACATGAAATGAAATCATATCCTGATTCCTTGCACATGGATTTGACTGCAAAGAAAAACTGAGTTAGATTACACAGCAGGGAAAGAAAAGAAATAGAAAAAGTACCTCTTATTTCCATATGAATGTAACTGTGGAAATGGATGTATGTAATATTGGCTAAAATACACTTAGGAAGGAAATTTCTAAAATAAGAATAAATTTGCAAAGCCACAGACGCTATGAATTTTCATGTTGCAAGACATTTCAAATTATTGTTCAAGAATGTTATTCTAATTTTCAAACTTCCAATGGTACATAAAAGCATGTATCTTTCCTTGATCGTTACCTTTCCATGACCTTGAAAACTTGCTTAATATAAAACTTTTCAGTCATTGTTAATATAAGTAAAAAAGCACAATTTGTTTTTGTTTTGATGACTTCAGATATTTTTGAAAGAATGATTTATGATTGTGGCATCAATTTAATTCATCACTCACTCACTTTCTAGTTATTTGTAATTTGATTTGTCTTCCATCATTGCTCTACTATCTTGGCATGTTCCCCAGTAAACTCACTAATCATGTAGTCCTTTTCAATGTATTAGTTTGCCAGGGCTGCTGTAACAAATTACCACTAACTGGGCAGCTTAAAGCAATAAAAATTTATTTTCTCACAGACCAGAAGCAAGAAGTCTAAAGTCAAGTGTCAGTAGGTCCACATTGCCTTTAGAGATGCTAGAGAAGACTTCTTCATTGCCTTTCTTTCATTTATAGTGGTTGCTGTCAACCCTTGTAAAACCTTGACTTGCAGTTGCAACACTCCAGTCACTGCTTCATCATCATATGTCTTTCTTTGTTATGTATGACTGTTTCCTTGTCTACGTCTCCCCCTTCTTTGTTTTATATAAGGACATCTATTCCAGTATAACCTAATCTTAACTTGATTACATATTCAAGGATCCTATTTCCAAATAAGATAACATATACCGTACCTTGGGGTTGGGATTTGAATATATTTTTGTGAGCTACACATTTCGACTCATAAAAAAATTTATAGTAAAAAAACTCATAGTAAAATTTTCTAGTCTTTTTGATGCATTTGACATGATTGATTTTTTCTCTTGAAACTTCTTGTTTTCCATGTTATTGAATCTGTTCTTGTGCATCTTCAACATTGTTTAGCTACATCTTCTTTATTGTTTTGTTTTCTTGCTGTTTCCTGTATGGCATTCCCATGTGTTGTATGTATCTTGTTCCTTTTCTTCCATTGTCTCAATCTGCATGTATTTTATAAGCACATATTGGCAACGATATATGCTTACATTTGGTGAGCACTAGGCATATAGAGGAAAATTATAGTTTCTTATTTAGGGAGTCTAAAGTAAAACAAAGGGACACGTAAAAATATCAACTAAATTTTGGGAAAATGAGTAACTGTTCAGCAGGCTAATCCTTGTGAATTTCTACTACATGATTTATTCCCCTTGATAGAGAGGTTTTATTTATAAAGTATGTTTCTTAAATACATATAAGATTATTCATATTTCAATTTCTCCTGGTGCTAACCTTTTAATAAACTTTTTATGTTAAAATAGTTTTCAATTTGTAAAACTGTTGCAAATATAATACAGAGAATCCCTGAAAACCTCATATTGTTTCCCCTCCTGTTAATATCTTAACATTACTATGATATGTTTGTCACAACTAATAAAGTAATATTGGTACATTTCAACTAATTAAACATTTATGTCTTATAAATATTTCCTTATTTTTACCAAGTGTCTATTTTCTGTGCCAGAACCCATTCAGTGTATCACATATTTAGTTACTGGGTCTCCTGAGGTTTGTCTAGACTGACAGACTTTTCTTGTTTCCTTGACAATTTTGAGGAGTACTGATCAGGTATTTGGAATAACAGCTCTTATTTGAAGTTGGTTTGATGTTCTCTTCTTGATCTAATTGGGGTTATGGGTTTTTGGAGGAAGATCTCTGGCATGAAGTGTCATTTTCATTATATCATATCGAGAGTTTATTATATCAACATGACATCACTGATAATATTAACCTGAATCACCTGGCTAAAGTAATGTTTGTAAGGCTTCTACATTGCCAACTTTTTTCCCCTTTCCATATTTATATTATTAGGAAGAACATTACTAAGCACAACTTATACCCAAGGGCTAAGGTATTAAGTTTCACCTCCTTGAAAGAGGAATATCTATGAAAATTATTTGTGATTCTTTCATACTGCAAATTTGTTTCTTCTGTCTCATTAACTTATTTAATCATTTATATAAATAAATATGGATTTGCCAGGCTCGGTGTCTCAGCCTGTAATCCCGCGCTTTGGGAGGCTGAGGTGAGTGCATTGCCTGAGCCCGTGGGTTCGAGACCCGCCTGAGCAACTTGGCAAGACCTCATCTCTACAGTAAATCAAAAACTAGCCAGGCGTAGTAGCGCGCGCCTGTAGTTCCAGCTACTTGGAAGGCTGAGGCGGAAGGACCGCCAGAGCCCAGCTGGTCAAGGCTGAGGTGGCCGGGAGCGGCCACTGCACTCTAGTCGGCGACAGAATGAGACTCCAACTCAAAAAAATAAATAAATAAATAAATATGGATTCATGTACACTTAGTTTATACTTTGGGTTATAATTCAACATTGTGCTATTTATTTTGTCTTTCAAATTATTCCAGATTAGGCCATTAGGAGTTCATTCAAATCGACTCCTGTGTATTTTTGATGTGGCCCTATTTTTTTTTTTTTTTTTAGTACTCCCTCACTATCTGACATTACAAAGTGATCCAGGTTTGTCTTATACAATCCCTGCCCCAGCTCTAGAAGCAGCCATTTCTGTAATTAATCTTTTAACTTTTTTTGTCCATTCTTAATTCAAATATTACTTTTGTTTCTAGTATTCTAATTACATGCAGTTACTTCATTTAAAATTGCCCCAAAGATCTTAGAGATTCTTGCCTGGGTTTCTGTTGATTTGTTTTAATTTGTTTTTCATTTATTATTTTTCCCTTGAATCACAGTTCAGAAAGTTTTTATTGCCCTATCTACAAGCTCAGCAATTCTTTCCTTTGCCTATTCCAGTCTACTGATGAGCACATCAAAGGTATTTTCCATTTCCATTAAAGTGTTTTTTATTTATAGCCCTTCCTTTTGATTCTTTCTCAAAATTTCTTTTCTGCTAACATTATTCATCTGTTCTTGCATGTCGTCTATTTTTTCCACTAGAACCCTTCACATACTAATCATAGTTATTTTAAATATTCTGTCCGTAACTCATTTGAATGTGGTTCATTCAAATGTTTCCTTTGTCTCTTAGGACTGTGTTTTCTGTTGCCCTTTGGTATAACTTGGAATTTTCTGTCAAACACCAAACATGTAATATCAGGTAAAAAGAATTGAGGTAAACAGATCTCTCCTGTGAAAATTTATGATCTGATTAGGAGATGGACGATGGACTTTGTATAATGCTTGTTGCCAGAGAATTCAGATTTCTCTAGGGTCCTTGTTTTTTTCTTTTTGACTTTGGGCATTCCTAAGTGTTCTTCCTTAGAGAGAATCTCTGTCTTGGTGTTATTTTGTCTATAATTAAAAAGACCCCCGTTGATGTGATGGTAAGGTGTGAGGGAGAGGGTATATTGTAATCTTTTAATTAAGTCTCATTTTTTAGTTTGGTCTGTGACCTTCACTAGTGTTTTTACTCACAAGGCTTTTTTTTTTTTAATCTCCTTCCCAAAGTAAGAAAAAGAAGAGAGGCTGGAAAGAGAGGAATATCCTTCTCTATGACCCTGGGACAAAACTCTGGTAAAATCTTTCTCCCTGGAGATTTGAACTTTGTTATAAAGAAGGTTCTGGGCATATTTCCCAAGGATTATTCTTCCCTCCCCTCAACCAGAACCAGGTGAAATCTTGCCTGATTCTTTATTATGAAGCCTGGGGAGGATTCCTGAAAGTAAAGCACACAAAAGTGTGTGTGTACTTTGGGGGTGGGAAATTGTCATGCCAAGACTTTGGGCTCCAGGAGTTTTTTAATATCATTCTAGTCAACATTTAGTCTCCAAAGATTTGTCAAAATTACCATTTAATTTTTTCTAGTTTATGGTTTCAGTTATTTCTGCTCTAAATAAGCAGCTCTGGGTTGTGACTTTCTGAATTTACTTCTCCAGATCTCAGGGTGCTAGTTTGCTTTCAAATTCAGTTCTTTGTTGAGCTCAAGAAAAGCCATTGCTTTTCAATTTGTCCAGCTTTTTCTAGTTGTAAAGACAAGAGTGACTACTTCCAAGATTTTTACATGGGAGGTCTGAAAGACATTATTGAAATGAATGTCTCAGCTGCTCAAATGCATGGACATCTTAATTGAATATAGTCATTATGATCCCTATGGTGACTTCTAAAAAAGTCAAAGGACTTCAGGACTAAGAATGATCTGTACTTGTAATGCTTGCCTAGCTTGCAAAATTGAAACAATATTTCAAACTAGGAGAAGAAACAGTAATTGATTTTCCCACAGGAAAGTTAGTGTAAGAGAGGCACCATCTCTGACCTACATTTAACAGTGCTGACCAGACAGTATAATATAAGTCGCTGAAGACTACAAAGGCCTAGATAAGAAAATGCTCAGTTGTTTCCACACTGACATAACAGTGAAAAAATGTGGTTTTGATATGTGGTCTTAGACATTCTAGGTGCTTTTTCCCCCCTCTTCTTTCCTTTTCTTTCAAATCTTTTGGGAAATGTGTCATAATATAAATCCCTCGCAAGTTTGGATATGCTACATCCCACTTGATCCAGCTGGTGGTTTCACATTCATGCTCCACTCAGAAAATACTATGTAATCTTCTCTACTCTCAGTCACACTGTGAAACTTACTATGAACTTGTGTCAATGAAACTGAAATTGATCAGTGAAATTCTTATGACAGGAGTGCAGGGAGTCACAGTCACACCAGCATGCCAATTCAAACTAAGAGTCCTTTCTTTAGTGTGCGGTCAAGAGAAGGCTCTCGCCAAGAAGCTCTTGACACTGAATGGAATCAGGGAGAAGCTTATATAGGCAAAAGATGCAAGTTGGCTACATAGCAAGGGGGTGAGCAGGGGGGTGAAGGAACAAGGAACAAACTATAAGGATGTGGCAAGGGGATTTTTGCATGTAATAATTTTGTAACAATTTATTGGCGCAACATCTGATTTCAGTTAACAAAGCATACAATTACACGGAACTTGTAGCTAGGGAGTTTTACAAATGGTCAGCAAGAACAGTCAGTGTAATCAGCTCAGGGGAACAAAGCTGTGGGACTGTGGTCATGGGAACACTACAACAATCACACGTATACATTAGGAGGTCATTCTTAGGTCAAGTAGGCAACTAAGATGGAGGATCTTAACAAAATGAAGTTCCCTATGTCAAGCAAGCTATTGCAATTATTTTAATTATTTCATTCGCTATTTTAAAATTACTTATTATTGAGTGTTTGAGAAGATGCAACATAACTCTGGATTCTTTGGAAGCTCATTTCCTTCCCCATTTTTGGTAGCATAACAAAGATATGGCTCAGCTTGACTGAGCCTGTCTAGAGACAAACAAGGCCTTTGATTGAGGCTCACATTCTTGGCAGTCAAGGTTTTACCCCGTGCATTTGTTTTGCAAACCTTGACCCTTAGTATGAGCACTCCCTAGTATTGTTCCTTCTTGAAATATTTTTTGCTAATTTTTTAAATTAAATTTTGCATTCCTAACTTTATTCTAAGCTAACTTAAATATATGTAACATGAAGACGGGGCACATTCTTTCAAGGACTCTTCATTCCTACCTCCATCCTGTGCAGGCTGACTTCTCCCTGTTGAACTATCGTCCATGGTTCATGCAGGTAATCCATACCTATCCTATGCTGTAAAATAATGAGTTCAGCAAACTGCTTGTAATCAGCTAATACGTTTTAACTGAAGACTGCATGTCTTAAAAGTTTGTATGACTGTTCAGCTTTTCTTTTTCTCTTTTAATCAGTTTTTTCAGCTTCTATGTTTTTCTAGAAATTAGCCTTATACATATTTTCAATTATGTTGCAAGACTTTTATCTTAATAGTCTTATTCTTAGTTTTAATCTTAATACTGCTTATTTCTGCCTGTTATCTTTTTAATTTGTTTGATCTTTTTTTTTTTTTTTTTTGAGTTGGAGTCTCAGTCTGTTGCCCAGACTGGAGTGCAGTGGCTGCTCCCCGCCACTGCAGCCTCAAACTCCTGGGCTCTGGTGATCCTTCCACCCCAGCCTTCCGAGGATCTTAACAAAATGAAGTTCCCTATGTCAAGCAAGCTATTGCAATTATTTTAATTATTTCATTAGCTATTTTTAACTTACTTATTATTGAGTGTTTGAGAAGATGAAACATAACTCTGCAGGTACCACCCCAGCCTTCCGAGTAGCCGGAATTACAGGCACACGCTACCACACCTGGCTGATTTTTTGATTTATTGTAGAGATGAGGTCTCGCCAAGTTGTCCAGGCGGGTCTCGAACCCACGGGCTCAGACAATCCACTCACCTCAGCCTCCCAAAGCTCGGGATTACAGGCTGAGCCACCGAGCCTGGCTAATTTGTTTAATCTTAATCTAATCAGAGGTTTGTCTATTTCATTAGTCATTTTAAATAAATCAATTTTTGTCTTTACTAGTTTTCTCTGTTTTTCAACTTCATTATTTTCTATTCTTACCTTTATTATTTCCCTCTTTCCACTTCTGTTGAATTTATTCTATTGTTATTCTATTAATTCCACAATATAAGTGCTTAGGCCATTAATTCTAACACTATTCTTTTTTAATGTAAGAATGTTAAGCTATCCATTTATCTCAATCTAACACTCTAGTATAACACATAATGCTTACATTTTTTATTTTTGGTGTAATTGTGATTATCGATCATTCATTTTTTTTACTATCTTTCAATTATTTTCTTTTTTTTAGATTAGAAAATATAGTTTATTTAAAGAGTAAATTAGAGAGAGAAAGAGGAAAGAGAGAAAGAGGAGATTCACCTCCCAAAGGTAGGGAAGGGGGCCAAAGCCAGGTAACATGGTGACAGACATAGCTCAGAAAGCTCATGATCACACCACAGTCTAGCAAGGCAATTGTGGCGATGGTCTGGCAATGGCCTCAATTATTTTCTATTTTGCATTTTTTCTATTTTTCTTTTCTTATTCTATTTTTTAATCTTTATTTTTTATTCTTTAAATGGCTATTTAAATATTTTTTCATATACATTTAATTTTATAAATATAAAGTTAATTCATATTTTAATCAACTTTTAAACAATAGTACATTATAATGCTTGTCTGTTTTTGTCTTTTCCAGTTTGCATACACTTATTGCCCAGTGCCATTAATTAAAAATTATAATTATCAATTTTAAAGCAAGTCATGTTTACATAATTTTAGCTATAGATTTACAACTTAATTGCATTTTAGTCCATTCTTCTATGGTAATTTATGAAAACATAACTTTTAGAAGCTTTAAAAATAAGATATATTTTTAGTAAATTAGTAACTTTTTATTTAAAAAATGTTAAAAATAATTTTTCTTCAGATAATCTTCTTCAGTATTCAATTGGAAGCTGACTTTTATTTTTCTCTTGTCAATGTGAAGAGAGTATTTCACTATCTCATCAATTGTAGGTTTGCTTAAAAGGTTTCTTTTAGTGTAGTATTTTCTGTTTTGTTGGTGAACTTTTTCTTTTAATCTCTGCTTGCTTCAAAATCTTCTCTTTGTCTTTAGTGTCCTTCAGTTTTATTAACATATGCTTCCATGTGCATTTCTATTTACTTATCTACATTCCTTCTACATTCCTTGCTTCTTGTTTTTTATTTGTTCTGAAAAATCCTCAGTTATGACCTCTTCAAATATTTTTTATTTTATTTTATAAATGTTTTTTCTGGGACTCAAGAGATATCTTCTACTTTCTTTTTCTAGCCTCTGCTTTTCCTTCATGTGATCTTGTCTGTTTTGCATTCTGGGTTATTTCTCCAGGGTGACATATTCATGTTATATTCTGTCTGATAATTTCAATATCTGACATCTGTGTGATTGAAAATTTGGTTTTGGGGGGTTTTGATGCTACTCTTGAAGGCAAGATTCCCCATGTGTTTGTGGAGCTTTGATTGTCAACATTTATGTGTGTATTATTATATGTGATATGTGTAGTATATATATTATTTTTTATTTTTAAGATTTTTATATATTTAGGGGACATAAATGCAGATTTCTTACATGCATATATTGCATAGTCCTAAAATTTGGGCTTTATAGTCACCCAAATAATGAACATTGGACCCAATAGATAATTTTCAACACAGACTTTCCTTACACTCTCCCAGCTTTTGGAATCTCAGTGTCTATTATTTCAATCTGTATGTCCATGTGTACCCATTTTTTAGCTTCCAGTTATAATTGTGAACATGCAATATTTGGTTTTCTGTTTCTGAGTTACTTCACTAAGGACAGTGACCTCTAGTCTTATTCATGTTTCTGCAAAATATATTATTTCATTCTTTTCTGTGGCTGAGTAGTATTTTATAGTATATATATTTGCATTTTCTTTATCCAGTCCTCCATTGATGAACACTTTGGCTGATTCCATATTTTTGCTATTTGTGAATAGTTCTGTAATAAACATATGAGTATGTGAGTGGAGATATCTTTTTGATATAATGATTTTTTTTCCTATGTGTATATATCTAGTAGTGGGATTGTTGGATTGAATGGTAGTTCTATTTGAGAAATCTCATTCATGGTAGTTATTTGAGAAATCTCCATACTGTTTTTCATAGAAATTGTACTAATTTGCATTCCTGTCAACAGTGTATAAGCATTCCCTTTTCTCCACATTATCTCCATTTGTTGTTGTTTTTTTTTTCTTTTTTACTTTTTAGTAACAGTCATTCTGACTGGTTCAACTCATATTTTCTTGATATGTGGGAATATTGAAGATCTTTTTTTTTTCTAAGATAAAATTTTTATTTGATTCTACTGGGTTCCATAAGTCAACATCAGACCATGAAACATTTTAGATAGATCCAAACATTCTACCAACTGGATAAAGTGGCAATAATAAATAAGGCCAGAATCTCAGTGACCTAAAATAAAATTTCTACTGTTTTTATATGTACAAATACAAATATAAAGATACTCAAAATATTACAATATTATATTTTATGTGTATACAATATACGAAAATACAAAGAATTTTAAATAAATTTTGCCTTAGGCATACAAAGAAGCGCCTAAAAAACCCGGGATAATTTTTTGGAGGTCAGGCCCCTGTAGCACAGGTTTCCCCCATTACTAAGTGCTCTAGAAACCCATAGGCATCATTGTACAAGCTGGCAGTGTTGTGAGAAGATGCATTTGGTTTCGGTAACTTTTTTTTTTTTTTTTTTGAGATTCTTTCAGTGCATTTGCCCATTTCATGCTAGGTGATTTAAAAGTGCACCTGCCCACACCATGCTGAGTGTTTAGAAGTTTTTGACCAAAGTCATCATGACCCCCAGGCCCCACCTTCCCTATTCACCTGTTCTTGCCCCAAGCGACTTTTCTTTGTTCCCTTGGATGAAAAAAGTCCTCAAAGGGAAACATTTTGCCGAGTCGAAAAGGTGAAACGAAAAACAGCAGAAGCACTAAAAGGCTTCTCAATACGTGTATGGCATCAAACAGAGAGTATTTTGAAGGTGACAGATGTTTAAACATGTAAGAATAAATAAACAATTTTTTATAAATAAATTAGGGGTTTTTTTGGACCCCCTCATATGTTTATATAACAATATTTTATATTTACACAATGTATCACTTATGATACTTGTTTTTACTGGCAACCCATGTACTGGCAGTATCTATGGTTCTCACCCTAAGATCTAGGACTTCTGAATGGTACTAGTCACCAAGACAGAAAGAAATCTGACAGTTTCTTAACACTTTTGCCTAGCGATTATATAAATTGCTTCAACCCTCATTTCATGGTCCAAAGTAGGTTCTATGGATGTATTTGATATCATGACTGCAAAGTACAGCCTAACAGTTTGTCTACAACACTATTCTTTCATTATTTCCTAATTTTTTAGGTTTAACATCTATTCTATGATTCTAACATTTACATTCAATTTCGAACTTAATTTTTTCATTTTCTTTAAATCTTAGTTTTATATATAAGTGGGTCTTTTTTTAACTACCAGTCCTTTCCAAATGTAATTCTCTGTCATCGAGATCTTAATTTTGATTTATCTTTTTTCTCCCTGTATTTCATAGTCAAATGTTTAGAATAAGTTGTTGGGTTTCATTCCTTGATTTCCTGTACATCAATAATTTTATTTCTTTTATACTAAAACATCAACTTGACTAAATATAAAAAGTATTGAA
>CAUYQG010254324.1:0-20709 GCA_963574415.1 Tarsius wallacei
CCATCATCAATAACTCAAAAAATAACAGATGCTGGAGAGCCTCCTTTTTCTAATTAATAGGTAGTAAAATTCCATTCAGTTTCAAAGTCAGCCATCCCAAATTCTATAACCAGAAAATTTGATGCATAATAAAGTCGCGAAATGGCACAATGGTTACAACAGTACCTTTATGACTCACATGTATATTTATCTAAATTTATAAAAGTTTTGTTCAAATTTTCTTCAGGGGAGATATATGGAAATTTTAATTGTTTTGTGCTACTTAATAGAATGGAATAGATCATAGAGCTTATTGACCTTTACCATAAATCAGGCTTTTTTTTTTTTGAAATTTTATTATTCACATTGATTCAATCATTACAGGAAGTTATGCACTCAGGAAGAAAATAGAAATAGAGAATTTCACTCAAGATATAGTAAAATGCTTTCTAAATATATGACAAACTTTTAAAAACAATTTTATGATAATTAATTGGAGTAGTGACAATCTATCTTGCATAGCATTTACCAACTTAAGAATAAAAGTGAAATAACTTGATAATGTCGAGGCGTGTGTGTGTATGTGTGTGTGTTTGTGTGTGTTTATTTTTACAAATTTTTTAGATCAGCCTAGCTTTTACTTACAAATCAACAACCAATAAGCAGAACATATTTACCTGTTTGATAGAGCTAATACCTGTTCTCATACTATTGGTATGAGCTCTTAACTTAAATTATCTAAAAGTCTTGTCACTTTTTTACAGATAAGTGTTACAAAGCTTTATTTTCTATTGATTTTATATTGCTCGTGGCTCATAAAAGATCAATCTTCCATCATATAGCATGGTGTAGCACAGTGTTTCCTAAAGTACATTCCCAAGACATAAACATACATATCGCAAAAACACATGCCATGATCATAGAAGTGATCATACAGCTCTCTGTAGAGGTCACTTAATTTCATTATCAAAAAACTTCTAAGAATTTATTTTGTTATTTTTAAATTTTATTTTATTCTTTTAGAGATGGAGTCTCTCTTTATCCCCTAGACTGGAGTGTAGTGGTGTGATTATAGTTCACTAAAGCCTCAAACTTCTGGGTTCAAGCGAAACTCTCATTTCAGGCACCTGAGTAGCTGGAACTACAGGGCCACCAAATGTGGCTCCTTTTTAATTTTTTTTTTCTTGAGTTGGAGTCTCACTCCATCGCCCAGGCTGAAGTGCAGGGGCACACTCACGGACACCCCAGCATCCTACCTGCTGGGCTCCAGCAATCTTTCTGCCTCAGCCTTCCAAGTAGTGGGAACTACAGGCATGTGCTACCACACCGGGCTAATTTTTTGATTTATTGTAGAAATGAGATCTCAGCAAATTGCCCGAGCTGGTCTCGAATCCTCAGGCTCAGGCAATTCACTCGCCTCAGGCTCAGGCAATTCACTCGCCTCAGCCTCTCAAAGTGCTGGGATTACAGGCTGAACCACCATGCTCAGCCTTAATTTTTTTTTTAAATAAAGATAAGGTCTCACAATCCTTAGCAAAAGAAACAAAGCAGGATGTATCACACTTCCAGACTTCAAACTTTATTATAAGTCTACAGTGATCAAAACAGCCTGGTATTGGTACAAGAACAGGCAAATAGACCAATGGAACAAGATGGAGATTCCAGAAGCAAAACCTCAATTTCTCAACCAACTTATCTTTGACAAAACCTCCAACGACAACCACTGGGGAGAGGAGAACTTATTCAGTAAATGGCGCTGGGAAAACTGGCTGATCACATGCAGATTGAAACAAGACCCCTACTTATCACCATACACAAAAATTATCTCCAGTTGGATCAAAGACCTCAGTGTAAAACCTCAAACTATGAGAATCTTAGAAAATGCAGGAGATATCCTTATAGAAATTGGAACTGGCAACCAATTCCTATTCAGAACCCTAAATGTCCATAGAAATGAGATAGACAGGTGAGACCTCATCAAACTAACGGGTTTCTGCACAGCAAAAGAAACCATCAAGAGAGCAGGGAGATAGTCCAAAGTATGGGAAAAAATACTTGCCAACTGTATATCTGACAAAGGCCTAACATCTAGGATCTACAAGGAACATAAACACACCAAAAGGAAAAAAAACCAAACAGCCCCATTAAAAAGTGGGCAAAAGACATGAACAGACATTTCTCAAAAGAAAATACACTGGCAGCCAACAGACACATGAAAAAGTGCTCAGCCTCACTCATCATCAGAGAAATGCAAATCAAAGCCACATTGAGATACCACCTAACCCCAGTAAGAATGGCCATCATTAATAAAACAAACAACAACAGATTCTGGCAAGGATGTGGAGAAAAAGGAACGCTTCTACACTGCTGTTAGGAATGCAAACTAGTGCAATCTCTTTGGAAGACAGTATGGTGATTTCTGAAAGAACTAGAAATTGACCTTCCATGTGACTCAGCAATTCTCCTATTGGGAATATACCTGGAGGAACTAAAATCATTCTACAAAAAATATACCTGCACACGTATGTTTGTTGCTGCTCTATTCACAATAGCAAAAACATGGAATCAACCATGTTGGCCATTGAAGCTGGACTGGTTAAAAAAATGTGGTACATATACACAATGGAATACTATGCAGCCATAAAGAAGGACAAACATATGACAAACACAAAGAAGTGGTTTTGCATCAGCTTGGATAGATTTAGAGTCGATCATACTCAGTGATCTTTCACAGAAACAAAGAACAAATTACCATATGTTCTCACTTATAAGAGAAACTTGAACAATTATAATACTATAAGAAAGGGATTGGCAGTAGTGGGAAAGTGTCAGGGGAGGAGGGCTGGAATTGGCAGTTGAGGGAAACTGCTAGAGGAGGGAGTGGCATACTTCATCAACAAGGGTGCCTGCGTAATCAACGTTTGTATACCTAATTCTGAATTGTACCCCACATCTTTATATATATATTTTTAAAAAAGGTATGATCTCAGTGTGTTGCCCAGACTAGTCTCAAACTCTGGGGTTTCAACCTTGGCCCTCTAAAGAGCTGAGACAATAGGTAGGAGACTAGCTGAAAAACAAAACAAACAAACAACCAAAAACCTCTAAGATTTTAATACGCTCATATTAATTGATTTTTTTCAAAAAGAGGATTATGATATGCACCACTTTTTCATACTTTCTGATAATAAAAAAATGTGTTCAAGAAAGCTCATGAAACTGTTAGCATAGCATTTTTAGCATAGTGTTTTAGTATATTGTAATGATATATTGTAATGGCTAAAATTACATAATTAGAAATTACACTGTTCAAGCAAAGGGAAGTCCAAACTTTAACTGTATGATGTCCACTAGTATACCTAATCCTGAATTGTACCCCACATCTTTAAAACTGAAAAATTATATATACATATATATACACACACACGTATATAGATACAAAAATTTTATATATATAAAGAAATTACACTGTTCAGCCTTGATTCCTTCTCTGCCATTACTAGCAATGCTCAATTGAGCAAGTAATTTAACCTTTTTGTGCATCAATATTCCCACCTGCAAAATGAGAATAGTAGTATCTAACCAATTAGGTTGTTGTGAGGATGACATAGTGAGTATATGCAAATACCTTAATGTATAATAAGTAGAAAGTGAAATTATTATTAGTAGCAATATTTTTATTATTGGGAACTCACCTTAGACAAAGCAGCAGAAAACACTGTTTTATAATATAGAATATATGTTATAGTTACAGCCCTAAAACTGTCTATGCAGTCTCGAAAAGATTATTTCATTGTTATTTAATATGATATATACTATATTAATAATTTTAATATAGAATAAAGGTCAAAAACCACATCATTATCTCCATATGTACAAAAAATTATTTGATAAAAATATAACACACATTTATGACAAAGCATGCAACAAACTAGAAGTAGAATTAGGGCAAGCCTCTTCAAATTGACTTCCAGATTTGACACAATCCCTATCAAAACCTCATTTTGCTTATTTGGGGCAGAAACTGACAAGCTGATTTTGAAATTTGTATGGAAATGTAAGAGACCCAGAATGGCCAAACAAAATCTTGATGAAGAAGAAAAATATTGAAGAACTAGCATTTTCTCATAATAATCAAGATCATATGAAACTGGCATATGAATAGATATGTAGATCAACAAAATAGAATTCAGTATCCAGAAGCAAACATGTCTATTTATGGTTAACTGATTTTCAATATTATGACTAAAAAATTCAATGGAAAAAATAGTCTTTTTAATGAGTTGTGCTGAAACAACTGAATACTCATATGCAAAATAATGAACTTTGAACCCTATCTCACAAAAATTAACTCAAAATTTATCAATGACATAAATGTAAAGGAGATTATAAAACTCTTAGAAGCAAACACAAAAGTAAACCTTCATAATCATAAAAGCACAAGCAATAAAAGAAAAATGTTAATAAATTTGACTTAATCAAAATTAAAGCCTTTTACTCACCAAAATACACCATCAAGAAAATGGAAACATAGAGATGAGCAGGAAATATTTGCAATTTGCATATTGAAGAAGGGCTTTGCACTTAGAATATATAAATAACACATATCACTAAACATTAATAAAGCAAATGATCCAATAATACAGCAGAGTGATTCTGTAATAAAAATATATAAAACATACTTTGAAAATGCAGAAGACTGATCAACTTATTGGAGGAGTCAAGAATATTTATACAAATGATTTGATCACTGAGCTGTCCCTTATTCTTCCTGCACAGAAAAATAATGATTGTAATGCTTGATCAACTAGATATTGTTGGTAACAATCTAATGAGTGCAAAAAAAGATTATTACATATGTAACACACTGGCAAATTTTAGGGAAGACTTTTAAACATTTTGCTGATAGTGACCGGTTTGTAGCACTTAGTTAAAAAGCACAGAAGACAGATTACAAACATGCCATCAACTAGCAATTACTAGGATGAAATCTATGAATACAACAATTTAAAAGTAGTACAGAAGATACAAATTAAGAAAACAGTGAAGACAAGAAGTTAAGTTGAGTTTCCAAATATGGTTATTCATGGCTAGTTAAAAGGAATTGTAATTAAACTATAGTATACTGAAACAGTTGATACAAATTACATCAATTATGAACATTTGTCTCATTTCAAAATTTAGTAATCCTTGATTTGGTTCACTTGGAATGATATTTTGGTAATCGTAAGTTAAACATCTTAATTGTTTTTTTTTTAAAGTCTTGATTTAAATAATCATTTTAAATATTGTATAAGAAGGATGTTGATACCAAATAAGTCACTGTATTGGTACCCAATCTAGGATGACTACTCTACTGAGGCAGCTACATTTACCATTTCTGAATGCTTCAGATTGCCCAACAATTGATTCCATCTGACTAGTCTTTGACATAAAGTTCACTAGACTTGCATCATGTGAGCAACAACTCTAGCTGTAGTTTATTTTACTATAATGCCATAGTTATGTTCTCTGGAAGTAGAATCTGAGAAAGAATTTGGTGTGTAGAGTATTTATTAGGGCTCACTACCCATAGAAGGAAATACGGCTGAAGTAGGATTGATAAAGAGAAGTCCTATTGCAATACAGATCCCCAAATACATGGAGAGCTTGCATTATAACTGGCCCACCAGAACACCCCATGGTAGGCCAAATGGCTAATCTGTTATAACCTCACTGTGACCACTCATTAGAATAAGGACTACCCTGTGAAGGAAGGGCATGCTCTTCAGATGATTTTTCTCTCTGTAGCTAAGGCAAACCTGGAGATACCTGGCAATCAGAGATTATCTCTTAGCAGCATTCCCATTAGCTAAGTTTGCAACAAGTCTTTTTTTGAAAGGGAATCTTGTTGGCACATCTGAGTTCACAACAATTCATCCCTTGTACCATCTGGGTCTGTTTTTTCATGTATTTTCTGAAAGCAACTCTTTCAGGATCCTGGTGGATATGGCTTTCTGGGAGAAACTTACAAGAAGAAAGTTAGTAGGACAAACTAATAACCTCTGCTGTGGTAGTTGTTCTTAAGTCCCAAATAGATACTTATCATCTCCCTTCTCTCTAATAATCATTCTAAGTTTTTCTCAACTTTACTTAGCACCTCTTTTGGCTTCAGTGGCTTACTTGGCAGTGTGACACAGATCTGCATGCCTGAGGAATCTGAGCCTCACTGTGTTCTTTCTAGGCGTTGTAACTGCACTTGGTTGCTTACTTTCACAATGGGCAAGATAATACAAAGAATCACTCTAGTGGACCATGTAAATTCTATACATATTTCTATGTGTTACCACTACACATCAGCAGCCATACTTCTTCCTTATAATAAGGCTTAATGGCCCTTGTCAAGATGCTGGTGCCTCTATTTGCCTGATAGATCCCGGACACAAGGGTCCCTAATAGTCCAGGAGTCATCCATTGTTTAATAAAAACTTTTGTGTTTTCCCTGGCAAATGTGATTCCCCTTTGGGCACCAGGACTTCTAACACTGCAGAGCCTAGAGTTGTGGTGGTGAGAAGATCAAATTTTCCCAGTAGGTCATTGGAATTGGTGGTATATGAGACTACTGCTTTCATATCTTGGTTTTCAGATCCATGTACTGTATTTTCGAGACAATTTCATAAGTTTCATACAAAGTTCTTGATTCAATGTGCATATAATGGCATTCCATCATCACAGTGTATTGTTCCAAACTGTCATTTCATCTATTTCTTTAGCAGGCTATTTTAAAACTCGCCTAAGGCTGATAGTTGTGATATGATCAGTAGGTTCCATGGTCAAGGTTCCACTCCCACGTCAATTTATCACTATAAATAGGGTCCCCCAATTAGATATTTTTATAGTTTGGTTGTTTGTCCCCCAAGCCCCATGTTAAAATTTGATCCCTAATGTTAAAGGTGGGGCTTAATGGAAGGCATGTTTGGGTCCCAGGAGTGCAGGTTGCTCATGAATAGATTAATCCCCTCTCTGGATGGGGGCACGAGCAAGTTCTCACTCTATTAGTTCTTGAGATAGTTCCCCCAAGAGCTGGTTTTCCAAAAGAGTCTTGAGTTTCCTCCCTCCCTCTCTTGTTTACTCCTTCATAATGTTATCTATGCACACACCAGCTCCTTTTTGCCTTTTGTCATGAGTAGAGGCAATTAGAGGCCCACATCAGATGCAGATATTGGTGCCATGCTTCTTGTACAGCCTGTAGAAATATGAGCTAAATAAATCTCTTTTCTTTGTAAATTATTCATTCTCAGATATTACTTTATAGCAACACAAACAGATTAAGACAGATGTGGTGGTATGTGTAATCCTAATTAAATAGATCAAATACTCTGTAAGCCCTTGGATAGTGGTGCAAACTGAGGCCCTGTGAAGAGGAAAGGCAAAACTACAGTACATGTCAGTTCTGTTAGAACTAATTGCTAGATTTTCCAGAATGAAAGAGTTGCAGTCTTGTTCACTTGACACCAAGTTACTACTTGATGTCCTTGAAAAATAGCAACATATAAGGGACACAGATTTGATTTCTGTTGCTGGTTGGTTGGACATTTGGTAACAGCAAAAACTAAATTATCTTAAATAATTAGAAGCCTGTGCTGGTGGGCTGTTGTATAACTCTCATTCTTCACACTGTGGACATTCCATTCATGTGACCATCATGCACTGGAGTGTTTGATAATCAAGGCTGGCCTCTGTCGACTGGATAAGTCATTTAACCTATTCAGGTATAGTACCTTTTCTTTGGCAGATTCCCTCTAGTGGACATTAACTTAAGATAAAAAATATTCATATATTATGCCCTCCCATATGTGCATTCCAGACATCCTAGATATCAATATTCCAATCTTTCTGCTTCTAAGTTCCTGACTAGTCAGCCAGGTTATTTGGCACTGTCTATGATTCTGAATATATTCTAACCTTAGGCCACTTTGTCTTTCACACAAAGTGGGTGATCAAGTGCATACCTCCTAAAGCTGTATCCATGTGGAATCATTTTGTTTGTCATCACCTTTCAAGACATTCATATAACAAGTTGACCTATCAGTATACCAAGTTTTGATCATTTCATCTTCTCTCATTGTATCATAAGTAATTCCCCCATACAACAATAAATATGTGTCGAAGTAAGGGTACTGGTGAAACAATGATAAATGCCATGGGAGTGTTGGCTTCCTGCTCATGCAGTTTGCTTGTGCCTTCTAGTCCAGTCTATGCTCAATCGTCGATATAGCTCTCTCATTTTAGGATGAAATGCTTCTGGGCCTACCTCATCTTACAACATCATGAGTGTGACAGAACTAGGCTAATGACAGATAGTTCTGGATGCATGGTCACTTTATGTGCTCACGGGCTCTGTGTGTACTAGGGACAAATTTCATGCCACATGTTGTTTTTGAAAAGGTGAGTAATTCTCTACTGCAGATTGAATAGCTTTGTTCTAGAACCCCAAGAACCTGTATTATTCTATTTTGAGTCTTTCCCTATATATCCCATATGGCATCATCTCCCATCAAGGCCAGTCTCATTCCATGGTCTATGAAGTTGTGTGATGCAAGGAACAGGATTGCTTGTAATTCAGTCTAAGGTTGATGAAGAGTACTTTCCCATTCAAGTCCTCATTCAAAACTGGCAGCCTTTATTGTGACATAATATATGGGCCAGAACAGTGTACCCAGGTTTGGAATACAATATACTGCTTTTAGAACCTAAGAAAGCCTATAAAGTATAGTATTTCATTCTTCGTGATGGGAATTAGAGAAACAAAATAATGTTTTTCTTTTACTTTGGAGAGAATATATCAGTATATCCCCTAATCACCTAAAAAATGTAGTTGATGCAACCAATCCCTGAAGGTTCATAAGGTTTACCTCTCATTCTCTGTAGCACATTTGCCTTAACAGGGCTTTGAGTGTGCTTGTCAGTATTTTTTCCCTCATTATTAGTATAATGTTACCCAAGGTAGTTATCAATGCAGTATTCTGTGAAATGTCTAGATGGCTCTGAAATCTTAGAACTGTATTATATGAGAAGGTAGGCAAGTTAACATACTTTGGGGCAAAATTTCAAATGTATATTTTGCTTTTTTCACATAAATGTGAACTATTTCTGATTATCCTGATCATCTTTTCTGATATTAGTATAAAAGTACACATTTTCTAAGTCAGTGACCTCACACCATATTCACAAAGCTGTGTTACTTTGTTTTACCAAAGATAACATATCCAGAAGAATGAGTGCATATTTGTTATGGTTCTTGCAGGTCCTTTCTCCTGGGGACCTAACTTACACTTTTGAAAATTAGTTTTGAACTGAAACCTGACTCAGATTTGAGAACGGGAAGGAATCATGACTTTTTTTTTATTGAAATAGCAGTCTTCAGCTTCCTGGTATTCTATCTTTGATATCTTCTGATGGTACAATCCTTGTTGACTTTCCATTTTAAAAAATCTTTTAGGTCATGTATTTTATTTGCTATAAACAAAATTTTCTGTAAGCCAGATTTCCTTGACTGCCACACCAATGTCACCACTCATAATAAAAATTGCATCAGTCTGGGTGTGGGCAGTTAATTACATGACCTCTTATGTTTTGAGGACTTATTGTTAATTTGCATTACTGCCAGTAAGTGTAGTTTTGTATTGAACTCTCCTACTATCAGCCCTGAAATTCTTAGTGATACTGCTGCATCATGTACAAGAGCATTCCTAATGGTCTTGGTAAATTGTGTATCCTCCAGGTCTTTTCATGAAGCATAATTATCTGGTGTATTTTTCAGCTCTACATAGTATTACTCCAGCATGCCCATTTTCCTGAGAGAGGCTAAATTAATGTGAAGACTGAGGTGCCTAGGGTACAAAATTTACCTTGCACTTGACTAACCGTGAGAGTGAGTGTCACTTGAACATTAACTGCTTTTAAGGCACTCAATCTCAGACTGTCTGTCTCTTTAGGTTGTGTGCCCAGGGTACTTCACTTGATTAATTATAGTTCCAGTCCTATTCTTAAGTCTTTTAACACCTTCTTTAAACATCTGCCATAGTAACTTTGGCCACTGCATTGATTATGGTTTTAGAAGCAACGATCATTGCCAGATTATTAAATATTTGATGTTAGGAAAGTACTTCCAAATCAATAATTTTCTTCTATCCCACCTAATCTTCTAGACCCCTAGATCAAAGACATCCAAATTGTCATCCTACATGTATTTCCGTGGCTCATGTTGGCAGAATCTGGCAGCATCTATGGGGTACACTCAGTTTATTTCCTTTTCAGGTCCATCATAGCCCCAATTACAGATTATGCTATGGGTTAACACCAGTAGTCAGCCTAGTGGGCATGAGGGCACACAGAAGAATAATTTGAGGGAAGGGAGTATATGTTGCCATCTGGGGGACATTGTATTTGAGCACAAAGGGTCATACCATCTTGTAATAGACAGAATAAGCCACTTTTGTAGGCATTAAGAATTCATAGACATCTGGAAGTTTAAAATATAAGGAGGAGCAACCACCTAGATTTCTCCATTCAGATAATAAGAGCTTTATTTTTCCCTACTGTGGCTATGGGCTTGGCTTAGCACACCAAGCTTTTGGAGCTTTTTTTTTTCTTTATAAGGATGTGGGATACAATCCAGGATTAGATATACAAAAGGTCATTGTATTGGTAAGGGTTGGGCCTCACTTTGGTCCCCACTTCACGTGGTTTGAGATCAGGTACCTTATTGATGAAGTGTGTTCCCCCTCCCTCCCTTGGCAGTTTCCCTCTACTGCCAATCCCTTTTTTATAGTATTATGATAATTGTTCAGTGTCCACTTATGTGTGAGAATGTGTGGTAGTCAATTCTTTGTTTCTGTAATTGATCAGTGAGTATTATAGAATTTAAATCCATCTAAGTTGATGCGAAGTTCATAATTTTGTCCTTCTTTATGTGTATGTACTACTTTTTTTTTTTTTTTTTTTTTCGAGTTGGAGTCTCACTCTGTCACCCAGACTGGAGTGCAGTGGCCGCTCCCGGCCACCGCAGCCTCGACCTGCTGGGCTCCGGCGATCCTTCCGCCTCAGCCTTCCGAGTAGCCGGAATTACAGGCGCGCGCTATCACGCCCGGCTGATTTTTTTAATTTATTGTAGAAATGAGGTCTCGCCAAGTTGGCCAGGCAGGTCTCGAACCCGCAGGCTCAGGCAATCCACTCACCTCAGCCTCCCAAAGACGCGGGATTACAGGCTGAGCCACCGAGCCCGGCTTGTACTACATTTTTTTAATCCAGTCAACTTTTGATGGGTAGCATGATTGGCTTCATAGTTTTGCTATTGTGAATAATGCTGCATTAAACACACAAGTGCAGGCATCTTTTTTATAGAGGGATTTGAGTTCCTCCGGGTATATTCCCAGAAGGGGGATTGCTGGATTATATGAAATGTCAATTTTTAGATCTTTTAGGAATAGTCACACTGTTTTACACAGAGATTGTACTAGTTTACTCTCCCACTGACAGTGTAGAATTGTTCCTTATTCCCCACATCCTCCCTAGCATCTGCTGTTTTTTAGTTACTGGTCATCATGACTGGAGTTAGCTGGTATCTCAGTGTGGTTTTGATTTGCATTTCTTTCATGATTAGTGAGGTTGAGCATTTTTTCATGTATCTGTTGGCCACTTGTATGCCTTCTTTTGAAAATGGACTGTTTGTTTTTTTCCCCTTTGGCACATTTGAGTTCCTCGTAGATTCTACATATTAGGCCTTTGTCAGATATACAGTTGGCAAATATTTTCCCATTCTGTAGCCTGTCTCCCCACTCTCTTGATTGTTTCTTTGGTTTTGCAGATGGTTTTCAGTTTGATAAGGTCCTAGTTGTCAATCTTATCTCTTATGGCATGGATATTTGGGGTTTTGATCAGGAATTGGTTTCCAGTTCCAATTTACATAAGGATGTCTCCTGTATTTTCTAAGGTTCTTATACTTTGAGGTTTTACATTTAGGTCTTTGATCCATTTAGAGTTGATTTTTGTGTATGGTGATAGGTAGGGGTCTTGTTTTAATCTTCTACATGTGGTCAGCCAGTTTTCTCAGCACCTTTTACTGAATAAGTTCTCCTCTCCTCAGTGGTTGTCAATGGAGACATTATTGAATATGAGTTGGTTGAGAAATTGAGGTTTTGCTTTTAGAATCTCTATCTTGTTCCATTGGTCTATATTATTGTTTTTGTACCAATATCAGGCTGCTTTGATTATTGTAGCCTTATAATAAAGTTTAAAGTTTGGAAGTGTGATACCTCCAGCTTTGTTTCTATTGCAGAAAATTGTTTTGGCTATTCGTGGTGGTTTATGTTGCCATATGAATTTCTGTATTTTTGCTTCTAGGTCTGAGAAGAAAGATGCTGGTAATTTAATAGGTATTGTATTGAATCTGTAGATTGCCTTGGGTAAGATGGACATCTTAACAATGTTGAATTTTCCAATTTATGAGCATGGAATATTTTTCTATTTGTGTCATCTTTGACTTATTTGAGTAGTGTTTTGAAATTTCTATTGTAATGATCTTTCATTTCTCTAGTTAGGAAGATGCTGAGGAATTTCATTTTTGTAGTTGTTGTTTCTATTGTGAATGGAATTATGCTTTTTATTTGGTTTTCTGCCTGTTTGTTGTTGATATGTAAGAATGCAATTGTCTTTTGCACATTGATTTTGTACTCTGAGACTTTGCCAAGTCCTTAATTAGTGAAAGAAGGTTTTTGTTAAAACCTTCTGTTAGATTCTCTTGGATTTTCAAGGATTTTCATATCATCAGCAAAGAGAGATAACTTAACTTCCTCCTTTTCTATTTGGATTCTCCTGATTTCCTTCTCTTATCTGATTGCTCTAGCTAGAACTTCCAACACTGTATTGAACAGAATGGGTGAAAGTGTACAATCTTTTCTTGTTCCAATTTTCAGGGGAAATGCTTTCAATTGATGTCCATTTAGTAGTATGTTTGCTGTGGGTTTATGGAAGGTGCCTCTTACTATTTTGAGGTATGTTCTTTCTATGCCTGGGTGTTCAAGGGTTTTAATCAAGAAAGGATTTTATTGAAAGCTTTTTCTGCATCTAATTATCTGATCATGTGATTCCTATTTTTACATTTGTGGATGTATTTAATTACATTTATAGTCTTGAGGATATTGAACCAGCCCTGCATCCTGGGGATGAAGCCTACTTGGTCATGGTGGATGATTTTTCAGATGTGTAGTTAGATCCGATTTGCTAGAATCTCGTTGAGTACTTTTGCATCTATATTCATCAAGGATATTTTCCTGTAGTTTTCTTTCTTTGTTGGATCTTTACCCAGTTTGGGTACCAGTGTGGTGTTAGCTTAATAAAATGATTTAAGGAGAGTTCCATCTTTCTCAATTGCTTGGAATACTTTTTTTATATTTATATATATATAATTTTTATTTTAAAATTGTGGGGTACAATTCAGGGTTAGGTATCCAAATATTCATTGTGCAGGTAACCTTGTTGATGAGGTATGCCCCTCCCCAGGTAGATCTCGACTACTGTCAATCCCACCTCCCTGCGCCCTCCCCCCCCCACAAGCAGCATTGTTCACAATAGCAGGAACATGGAACCAACCGTGCTGTCCATCAAAAGAGGACTGGATTTTAAAAAAATGTGGTACATATGCACAATGGAATATTACGCAGCCATAAAGAAGAACAAAATCATGAACTTTGCAAGTTGGAATACTTTCAATAGAATTTTAATCAGCTCTTCCTTGTATGTTTTATAGGACTCTATTGGAAAGTCGTCTGGTACAGGATTTTTTTATAGGTAGTTTCTTATGATGGAGTTGATTTCCTGGGTTGTTGTTGTTCTAATTAAGATCTCAATTTCTTCTTGTTTCAACCTTGGGAGATTGTGTGATGTCAGAAAGTTCCTTATTTTATTTAGATTTTTTAGTTTGTTTCCCTATACTTGTATATAGTAATCTCTGATAATTTTTTTGTATTTCTTCAGGGTCCATTTTGATTTGATCTTTTGCATTTCTGATTGTGTTTATTTGGGTTTTTTCTCTTTTTCTTGGACAATCTGTCTAGAGGTCTGTCAATCTTGTTTATCCCTTCAAAGAACCAGTTTTTTGTTTCACTGACTTTTTAATTTTTGTCTTGTTTTCCTCTATTTGAGCTTTTACTTTGGTGATCTGGATTCTTCTGCTGAAGTTAAGGTTTTGGTTTTCTTGTCATTCCAGCTTCTTTAGGTAACTTGTTAGACTGTTAACTTGTGATCTTTCCCTTTTTTTAATGTGTATTCATAAAGAAATTAATTATTTTCTCAGTACTGCTTTCATGGCATCCCAGAGGTTTAGGTAAGATGTGTTTTTATTTTCGTTTGTTTCCAGAAGTTTTTAAATTTCTGCTTTGATTTCTGTGTTGATTCAGCACATGCTGTTTAGTGTTATTAGATGCTGTTTAGTGCTATTAGATGCTGTTCAGCATCATGCTGTTTAGTGTCCATGTCTTTGTGGGTTATTGGGTAGCTATGTTGGCATTGATAATTATTTTTATTCCATTGTGATCTGAGCAGGAGCATGGCAGTATTTCAATCTTATGGAATTTGTTTATGCTTGATTTATGGTCAAGGATGGTCTTGGGGTATGTTTTATGTGGTGATGAGTAGAATACATATTCCATGGTTGTTGGGTAGAGTGTTCTATAGGCATCTATTAAGTCCCTTTGGCCAAGCATCAAGTTGAGGTTCTGAATCTTCTTGTTGATTTTTTTCCCATTGATCTACCTAGGGTTGTTAGTGGGATATTTAAGTCCCCAACTATTATAGTATTAGAGTCAATATCTTTTTTTGGTTTAACAAGAAGCTACTTTATAAAAGTTGGAGCTCCTATATTGGGTGCATATATGTTTAAGATGGAAATTTCTAGTTGGTGGATTCAATATTTTACTATTATGTAGTGGCCTTCCATGTCTTTTAAAATTTTTGATAGCTTAAATGATATTTTGTCTGATATTAAGATTGCAACTTCTCCTTTCTTTTGTGTTCCATTTGCTTGAAAATTTGTTTTCCATCCTTTAACTTTGAGATAAGTCTAACTGGTGAGATAAGTCTCCTGGAGACAGTATATTTTTGTGTCATTTTAAAAATCCAGTTTGTCATTCTTTGTCTTTCCAGTGGTGTATTTAGTCCATTCACGTTCAGACTAATTATTGAGATGTGAGAGTTTATTCTTGTTATGGAGTTCTTATAGAGTTTGTTGTTGCTTGTTTGTTTATTTGTTGGTTGGTTTTCTTTTGATTTGGGGGTTGATATATGTTTGTGTTTTTAATCCTTTTCCTGTATTCTTGAAAAGAGGTTAGTAGTGGTTTTTTTTTGTTTTTCTTTCTTTTTTTCCTCTGTGCTTAATACTTTCCTAAGTGTTTCTTGTAGAACTGGTCTGGAGGCTACATAAACTCTTGGGGATTAAATGTCTGGGAAGGATTTTAATTCTCCATCACTGATAAATCTTTGCTTAGGTGGGTAGGAAATTTTTGGTTGGAATAGCTTATCTTTGAGAACTTTGAAGATTGGATTCCAGTATTTTCTAGCCTTTTGTGTTTCTGTAGTAAAGTCTGACGCTATTCTAATTGGTCTTCCCCAGTGGGTAGTCTGACCTTTCTCGCTCCCTTTAAGATTTTTTTTTTATACCTACTTTGTGTAAGTGAATTATTATGTATCTAGGAGTTGGTTTTCTCATTTGATGCCTTGCAGGCTTTCTCTGAATTTCTTGTGTTTGAATGGTCACGTCTCTGATGAGATGAGGGACATTTTCTTGGATAATGTCATGGAATGTTTATTTCGGGGTGGTCTCCGTCTCTCTATCTGCCTCAGGAATGCCAATTAATCATAGGTTTAGCTTCTTGATATAATCGCACATCTCTTGGAGGCTTTGTTCCATCTTCTTAATCTTCTTTTCTATGTTTTTAACAGTTTGGTTTAGTTCCATATTTTGGTCCTCAAGCTTTGAGATTCTTTCTTCTACTTGGTTGATTCTGCTTTCCATGCTTGTCAGTTTGTTATTTCTTTCATTTACTGTATTCTTTATTGCCATCCTGGGACAGAGAAAATGGTGGTAGTCAGTGTCAACTCGCTGGTGGCAGGGTGCAGCTCCAGATTTCCTCCTTATGCCTTCTCCATGGTTTCTGCTGCTAGTGCCTGGCTGGCTGCTGCAGGTGGTGGTGTGATCCAGGTGCCAGGTGTTGAGGAGCAGCTGATCTCTGCTGCCTCCTCCTGCAAAACCCTCAAGAATGGCAGACAGTCCTGTACATGGTGACTCTGATCTCAGAGCAGTGGTGGGTTGCAGCCACTTCTGAAGGGGAGCCCCAGGTGTTTGATTTCAAATCTCCCCTCTTCACTCACCCACCTGACATCCCCACATATGCAGACTATATTTATATTTACTTGCCATTGCAGAGACTCTCATGCTCCCACCAGTTCCATTGCCATCTTGCCCGAATCCCCTGGAGTTTTTAAAAAATATTCTCTGGAACTTGGCCGGTATAAATACTCATTTTGGACCTCAGCTTTTCTTGCACTCCTATTCAGGAAATGCTATTCTCTTTGTAAGATATCAGGAAAGCTTTTTGGCTTTCACACAAGTCTGGTGCTTGCAGCTTTTCATTATCCTATTCTAAGGCATTGTTTTAGTCCATTTGAGTTACTGCAACAAAATACCACAGATTGAGTAGCTTATACACCAAAAATATATTTCTCATAGATAGGGCTATTGGAAAGTTCAAGATCAAGGCTCTGATGGTGTCTGGTGAGGGCCTGCTTCTTTATAGACAATACCTTCTAGTTGTATCTTCATATGGTGGAAGGGGCAAATAAGCTCCCTGAGGCCTTTTTTTCCACAAAGTATCTAATCCTATTCATAAGGGCTTTGACCTCCTAATGCCATCATCTTAGATGTTAGGATTTCAACTTACAAATTGTGGGGAAGCACAAAGAAGCCATAGCAATCCACTTCTAGTTCCCCCAAACCTCACGTCCTTCTCACACGCAAAATTCTTTCCTTGTATCTCAATAACCCCCCCAAATCTTAACTCTTTTAAACATCAACTTTAAAGTCTTTGTCTAAAGTCACATCTAAATGATATTTAAGTCACATTTGATTAACTCAAGGTATGATTTATCCTGAGGCATTTTTCCTCCAATTATTAGAATGTAAAATCAAATGTTATGTGCTTCCAAACTACAATGGTGAGACAAGTTTAGGACAGATATTCTCATTCCTAGAGGAAAAAACAGGAAAGTAAGAAAGAGCAACAGGTTCCAAACAAAGCCATAATTTAACATGACAAACAACATGAAGTCTTAAGGCTACAGAATATTCTTTTTTGACTCAAATTTTTGCCTTCTAGGTCCAATGGGATATAGGTCCCAGCTCTGTTTTTTTCTAAGCAGGCTTTGGGCCCCCAAGGCTCTAGACAGCCCTGCTCTTACACTTTTGGTTGTTCCAAACCCAAAGCTTTGCCCTATTTCACAACTCTCATGGGTTGGAGCCATATGACTGTGACCTTTGGGGGCTAAAATAATATACCTGTGACTCTATCAGACTACAGTCTCAAGTGTTCCAATTTTCCCATGGCTCCACTGGGCACTGTCCTAGTGAAAACTGTCTGTCTTCCATGGTTTCGTATTTAAATTCATCTCTAATGAAAATTTTAATAAATGGACAGTCACCTTATGCTAGGGCCTATCTTTCTTCACCTTACATCAGTGATGGGGTCCTCATTGTGAGTTGGACAATGAATAATTTAGCTTTGAAATCACATTCTATCACCTGATTTATTGGAACATTTCTGGCTCCAAATGTTACAGGTTGGACTCTCTGGTAGGAGATACTGATAGGAAGTTTAGTCTACAGGGTCAACAATTCCTTGACTAACTTGGAAAGAAACTCTGACATATATATTGCAAACAACAACAACAAAAAAAAAAAAAACATCAGGCCTGTTAATGTTTCCTACAATGGATTGAAATGATCAGGCTTTTATGACCCCACTGGGGTCAGTCACTGAAAGGGGTCTACTATAGGAAAGACCTAGTTCTTGGAAAATCAAATCTCCACAATTGAAGGAAACATAGAAGTTGCTGACAGCTAGACAAAGTTTGCTTACATGACTCCTAGAGGATAGGACAAGTTCCTTCTTGAAGTTAGTATCTAGGTGGTACATCTGTATGTCTCTTATATAGGCAAACATATAATTGCTAGTCACTGGCTTATTTATATAAAAATTCTGCTTTAAAGATGCACTCTAGTACTAGATAATAATTGGATATTTGGATAACCTTCCTTTGTGGGAGGTTGAACATGAGACATTCAAAAAGATAGTTAATAGAGAGTAATAGTATAAAAGCCATATAACAGAATAAGTAATTCATTAGCATAAGCATTGAGTTAGAAAAGAGTCAGGCTGTGGGCATCTTCTGAAGCATTACAAAGAAAAGAGTAAATACATTACCTAAATGGGAGAGTTTTGGCATAACAAGCAACAGATGCATGTTGTTAAAAGGACATTAAAATAATAGTTGTTTCATATACATTAACATGGTATTCTAGTTTCCATAGATTTTGACTGAGTAGTAGCTAGATTTTTTCATGTTCTCCTCATTTTCTTTTTCTTCTTTACAATAAATCACTTTCATATAGATAACAATGTGTTGAAGTAGCTTAAATAATTAATTACACCTGGCAGCCTGGTAAAGGTGACTACTCATATGACATCTAGGTAGGGTGTGGACCTACTTTAAGCTAAGCTAATGTTATCTATATTGAGGGATGTGGAAAAAAAACAAATCCAAAAATGTCAGACCACACAAGAAATGAATTGTAAAGAGGCTCAAGCATTACTGGAGTTGGAAGTAGTGGCTAAGTACTGAGTGAGTGCATACGTGTCATATAAAACTGCTCTAAAGTCAGTTCAGGGAATGGAAGTGATTTCCTTGTAGAGACTTGAATAAGAAAGAACAGGAAAGTGCTATTCCCCTGATGTTAGCTGAGATAGATATTTAGTGTCATTCATCAGTGGAAGAAGGACTTTCTAAAGGAGACCACAGAAATCAATATAAGATTTGGAGCAGAATTAAGTAAAAGAGAGGTTAAGTAAAGGGCAAGAGGAAGTAAAACAGAAGAAATTTTGGTAATTTTATTTTGTTTTTGTGCAAATTAAAAGAGGATAAGAGCATTAAAGTAGTTGCGGCAGGGTAGGGTTAGGTATGGCACTGTGACGACTTTGCAGTAAAATTCCATCACACATTGTAAGTAGGGAGAGCAAGCAAGTATGTTTTGGGAATCTGATTAATTTCTAAATTAATTGTGTTGTGTTACTTGTATATAGCTTTAATTATGTTAATTACCACTATAATTGGTTTAATCTAGGAGTTTTATTTGCGGTCATTCTAATTCTTAGGAGTAAGAAACTCACATGATTGTCAAATCAGTAGAGAAATAAGGCTGACATTTTAACGTGCATCAAAAGAAAGCTAGTCAGCAATATTACAAAATCATAGCTGGTGGTTTTACTGAGTGAGGCTGAGGTATATTTTCTTCAGAAATAAATTCATGTACAAACCCATAAATAAAGAATGAAAATCTGGACTAAACAATATAATTACTTACGAAAAAATGTCTGCAAGTAGGATTGTGTTAAATTGTCAGGTATTTCTCAATTAAGGACTGTATTAGCCAGGATTCTGCAGAGAAACAAAAACCATAGAATGTATATATATGAAAAAATATATTATGGAAATTGACTTATGTGATTATGGAGGCCAAGAATTCCCTCTATGCTATCTGCAAGCTAGAAAATCAGAAAAATCAATGGTACAATTTAGTCAGAATCCAAAGCCCTGAGAATCATGGGAGCTGATGTTGTAACTCTCAGTTCAAGGCCAAAGGCTTAACAACCAAGAAGAGACAGCACTGACATAAATTCTAGTGTCTGAAGGCCCAAGAACCAGAAGCTTCAATGTCTGAAGACAAAAAAAGATGAATGTTCCATCTCAGTAAGAATGAGGGTAAATTTACTCCTCTTCTACCTGCCTTTTTCTTGCATTCAGGCCTTCAGTGAATTGGATAATGCCCATCTGTATTGGCGAGGGAGCATCTTCTTTATTTGGACTACTGATTCAAATGCCAATCTCTTCTGGAAACACTCTTACAGACCCATCCAGATAATGATGTTTTACAAGTTATCTGGGTATCTATTAACATAGTCAAGTTGACACATATAATTAACCATCTAAGGGACAAAGGTGAAATTGCTTGACAAAGGAACAGGTACATATCTACTGTGCTATGGTTTAAGAAGTCATTGGAATGCACAGTGTTATCTTCAACAATTTCTGTTCAAAATATTGCTTTTTGTGAGAATATAGATGGTAAAATTTATACTAATAAGACATTTATGCCAATTGCCAAAGATGAGTTTATATAATAAAAATAATGAGAGGGAGGGGCCAAGATGGCGACCGGGCAGCGTGGTCTGTGAGACCGCAGAAGAGGACACAGAAAGACTCCAGATCTCTCCCAGGGGGCCTGCTCCCCCACACGGAACGTGTCCACGGACACCGCAGAGGCATTACAGCGGGCCTGAGGTAAAAGCGGCCGCCGCCCCTGCCGGCAGCCCGGGGCTGCCGCTGGCGGCCCGGGGCGCCGCCGCCGAGGCGACCCAGGGC
>CAUYQG010254327.1:0-10803 GCA_963574415.1 Tarsius wallacei
GGCGCGCCTGTAGTTCCAGCCACTTGGAAGGCTGAGGCGGAAGGATCGCCGGAGCCCAGCAGGTAGAGGCTGCGGTGGCCGGGAGCGGCCACTGCACTCCAGTCTGGGCGACAGAGTGAGACTCCAACTCAAAAAAAAAAAGACAGGTCTAAAGAGGGAGAGCTCTCTCGATACTACGTCCTCCTTAACTTGCCTTCAAATTCCAACTTCACTAAAGGTAGGCTCCAGGGAAAATGTAAATAACTGTTCTGCAGGGAAGGTACTTACAATTCCCCAAGAGTTTGTAAAGTGGAGATGTAAGCAATTGCTTCTTTGCCCCAGGTATCTCACAATTGCCTTTTTGGTTGTAAATTTTGCCTTTGTGACAGCTAGTCCACATGGATAGGAGATGAAGGACTCGAAATGAGCCTGGAAACCATAAAATTAAGAAGTATTTAATTGTTTCACTAAAAATGTCAAAATTCAGTGGTTCCATGGCTTAATTGTACTGTCTGCAAGAGCAGAGGCCATGGTGTTTTGAGAAAAGTGAGAAAATGAAATGGCAAAAAGAGGGAAGTACAGAGAGGTATAAGGGCCTTGGCTCTGGGGTTGAATCCAGCCTGCATCACTTACTGGTTGGCCAAGTAACAACCTCTGAGTCTTGATTTCTTTGTATGAAAAATGAGAGACGAAGATATTGACTCTCACAGGGTTGCGATGGGAAGTAAATGAAATAATATAAGTCATATCTGGTATATGGGTATTGCTTAATACGTGAGTGAAAATAAGAGCAAAAGAAATACAAACAATAACCAACAACAAGCATGATACTTCCAAATTCAGGAAGCCCATCACCAAGACATTACTGCTGGGCTTGCAACAATGAAAGCTCCTTCCAGCCCACACAAAAAAAAACCCAGATGCCTTGACTTGGCATTCCAATGGCTTCCACACTCCAGCCCAATCGCATCCTCACCTTCACACCCACTGTGTTCCACTGACAACTGGAACTGCTGGCCCTCCTTTATACTTGCCCCACTCTTGGACATCTTCCTACTTTTCCTTCGGCCTTACACCACCTCTACATGTCTAAATCATGCCCATCCATCTTTCATAGTCCTAAGAGCTCCATGAAAACTACTGTTCTGAATTTTTAAAATTTATTTTTTATTTTTTTAAAGTGCATAATCCAGTTACTTTTAGTATATTTACAAGGTTGTACAATGATCATCACTATCTAATTCCAAAACATTTCATCTCCTAAAAAAGAAACCTCATATCCATTACCAATCATTCCCCATTCCTCCATCCCCCCATTTATCCTCCAGCAACTATTACTCTGCTTTTTGTATCTATAAATTTGCCTATTCTGGACATTTCATATCAATGGAATCATATAATACGTGGCCTTTTGTGTTTGGCTTCTGGCACTTACCACATTTCTAAGGCTCATCCATGTTGTAGTATAAACCAGTACTTCATTCCTTTTTCTCGCTAAGTAATATTCCATTGTACAGATATACCAGATTTTATTTATCCATTCATCAGGTAACACATAGTTAGGTTGTTTCTACTTTTTGGCTATTGGGTATAATGCTGATATATAAGTTTTTGTGTAGTCATATGTATTCATTTCTCTTGGGTGTATACCTAGGAGTGGAACTGATAGGCCATATAATAACTTATGTTTAATGTTTTGAGAATGATCAGATTGTTTTTCAAAAGCAACTGTACCATTTTATGTTTATACCAGCAATATATGAAGGTTCTAATTTCTCTTCATAATTTGTATTATTTTTAAATAAGTTATTTTTAGATGTCATTTATTGCCATCAGAAATAGCACAAATCTCAAAAGTTCTATACAGAAAACTACATTTTTACCTAACTCACACTCTTGGTAAACTGCATAATTCCCAGCATTGATTTCTGAAACCTCTTTCCTGATGGTCCTAAAAAAATCCTGACATCCTGAATGCTGAAACACTAATGCCCATCAGCAGGAAGAAGGGTGGCCAGTAAGTGAGGCAACATACACTCAATTCACAGTGGAAGATGCATAAAGAGACTGCTTAAAAATTAACTCTTGACACATTGCCAAATAAGTAAAACAAAACAAAACAAAATCAAGTATGAGGTCAGCATGTTATCAAGTCATATAAAGGGTTGACAGCCGGGCTCGGAGGCTCAGTCTGTAATCCTGTCCCTTGGGAGGCTGAGTGGATTGCCTGAGCCCGCGGGTTTGAGACCCACCTGGGCAACTTGGTGAGACCTCATCTCTACAATAAATCAAAAAATTAGCCGGGTGTGATAGTGCGCCTGTAGTTCCGGTTACTTGGAAGGCTGAGGCAGAAGGACCGCCGGAGCCCAGCAGGTCGAGGCTGCGGTGGCTGGGAGCGTGCCACTGCCCACCAGTCTGGGCGAGGGAGTGAGACTCCGACTCAAAAAAAAAAAAAAAAAGGGTTGACTTGTAGTGAAACTATTTTCTATAGGTAAGACTGGTTCTCCTAATACCTAAGACCATTAGGAAACTCAGCCCTTTACCTTGGGAACAGGAACAAGGTGGGCACTATGATTTAATATTTTTCCCTGTGGTAAGAGTATAGTCTTCAGAGCCAGAGAAATTTAAACTGAAATCTTGATACTGTCACTTAGTGTCTGTGTTACTTTGGGTCAATTATTTAACCTCTTTGAGCCTCAGTTCTCTCATCTGTAAAATGGGGATAATAATTCCCAACCTGCAGAGTTGTTGTGACTAGGACACATTCAACAATAAATACTACTATATTACTTACTGCCATTTCTCTCTGCATCCAGGGCACTCGTGAAAAGTGAAAATAGTGAAAAAGCTAGTTCATAGTTTATCTTTACTGACATGTAAGATGCTAAATATTTAGCATCTTTACTTACATGCTAAATATTCTTATGCAAATGTGAATGTATCAATCTTTGATTGATAGAGGAAATCACTGGACAGGTATTCCTAAAATGAAATTAGTGTAAAACTCAACAGTTCTGGGCTTTGAAATGCAATCTCTTATTTGGGAGAGGGAAAGGAGGCATCGTATATAACACCTGGACTGTAGTAAGATAAGGTACAAGAGAATGAGAATCCTTGTGTGATGGCTAGATCCCAGTTATACCACTCTCCCAACTTCTGTGATTGTAGGCAAATCAATTCTTCATTTATCAAAGAAGAATTATAATACCCGTTGTTTTTATATTTCAGGCTTGTTGACAGAAACAAAGTTTTCTGGATGATTAAACATTATTCAATTTTAATAAATATTTTAATAATCATAATATGTTATTTTTAATTTTAAAACACAACAATAGGGCCAATTTCTACCACTATTTGAAATGTTCTAGAGAAGTAACCTAGTATACCGGGCTGGGCCTGGGAGGAGTAAGATTTAGAGGCCAAGCCGGGCTCGGTGGCTCAGCCTGTAATCCCGCGCCTTGGGAGGCTGAGGTGAGTGGACTGCCTGAGCCCGCAGGTTCGAGACCCGCCTGGGCTACTTGGCGAGACCTCATCTCTACAATAAATCAAAAAAATCAGCTGGGCATGGTAGCACATGCCTGTAATTCCGGCTACTCGGAAGGCTGAGGTGGAAGGATCACCGGAGCCCAGCAGGTCGAGGCTGTGGTGGCCGGGAACGGCCACTGCACTCCAGTCTGGGCGACAGAGTGAGACTCCAACTCAAAAAAAAAAAAAAAAAAAAAAAGATTTCGAGGCCAAAAACACAGTTCAAATTACTTGCTGTGTAATCTTGAAAAACAAATTTAATCTATCAAAGTATTAAAATCTTTAGCTATAAAATGGGATATCGCACATCGTACCCAAACTTAACTCAAAATGAGTCATAGACCTAAATGTAAGAGCGAAACCTATAAAACTCTTGGAAGAAAACACAGAAATTGCATTATCTTGAGTTAGGCAATAATTTCTTAGAAAAGACACCAAAAGTGAAAGCAATGAAAGACAAATTAGACTTCATCAAAAGTAAAAATGTTTGTGTTTCTTTCCCTTTTTTTTTGAGTTGGGAGTCTTATTCTGTCACCCAGGCTAGAGTGCAGTGGCACACTCACGGCCACCACAGCAGCACACTCATGGCCACCACAGCGTCAATCTGCTGGGCTCTGTCAATCCTTCCACCTCAGCCTTCCAAGTAACTGGAACTACAGGTGCACAGTACCACGCCTAGCTAATTTTTGATTTATTGTAGAGATAAGGTCTCGCCAAGTTGCTCAGGCTGGTCTTGAACCCACGGGCTCAGGCAATCCACTCGCCTCAGCCTCCCAAAGTGCTGGAATTACAGGCTGAGCCACTGAGCTCGGTCTTGTGTTTCAAATGACACCATCGTGTAAGAGAAAAGACAATCCACAGGATGGCAGAAAATATCTGCAAATCACATACTTGATAAAATACTTTTCTCCAAAATATATTTTAAAATGGTTATAAGTCAATGATGAAAAGAAAAATAACCCAATTTAAAATTGGGCAGAGGCCAGGCATGGTGGCTCGTACCTGTAGACCCAGAACTTTGGGAGGCTGAGGCAACAGAGCAAGGCCTTGTCTCAACAACAACAACAAAATTAACTGGGCATGGTAGCACACACCTGTAGTCCCATCTACCCAGAAGGCTGAGTGGGAGGATCACTTCAGCCCAGGAGTTTAGGGCTGTGGTGAGCTATCATCATGCCACTGCACTCCAGCCTAGGCAACAGAGTGAGACTCCAACTCAAAAAAATAATAATCAAAAAAAATTTTTTAAATGAATGATAAAAATGGGCAAAGAATCTGCAAAGGCATTTTTCTAAAGAAGATTTACAAATTAACAATGAGCTCATAAAAAGATCTTCAACATTATTAGTCATTAGAGAAACGAAAATCAAAATCACAATGAGAGACCACTTCACACCCACTAGGACAGCTATGTGAAAGTTGATCATACAAATTCAGTCCCTCTAGTCATACCCACTAAAACAGAGTCGAGAGTCCAGGGAATAAAAGCATTCAGGGCACACAACACTACTCCAAAATATAATTCTCTACATGCTTGGCTGAACTGAAACTGCCTACTGTAGTCTAAAACCAGTTTTATCTAACAGCTACTAAAACAAACCTGCTGTGAGTCTAAGACTAGTTTTACCCACTGCTGCTACTCACCAATTAGAGCTTGCCAACTCCTTAAAACTTTACTAGTGCCAATGAACTTTCTTTCAGAACAATATGTAACAGTTCTCTTTTATAAAACCTCCAACTTTCTCTTCTTCAGACAAACCGTCTGTGTGTATGTCCTGAAATGCAATTCTTACTTCCCAAAAAACGTTTTAAATTTAGAGATTAGTCTATATTTCATTTGACTTCAACATACTTGATGTCAGAAGCAGGATTCCTAAGCTGACTCACCAAAAATCATTGGCCCTTAGAACTACAGCATAAGGTACCCACAGTGTGGCTCTTTCAGCACCCTCATTTCCACAGGTTGGCTCTTTTCCTCCTGGTGAATCTCTCTTGGCCCAAACTCCTGGTTTTGGTCAAGTTCTGTTTTATTTGGGATTTGGTTAGAGAGGGAGTCTTTCCACCATTGGCTGGGAGATCTCCTTTTGGGGAGGTCTCTTTTCCTCCTGGCAGACAGACCTCAGCTGTGAGGTCTGGGTGAAGAGTTTTTTCTTTCAGGTTGAGGCATTGGTGAAAGGATTTTTTCCCTTCAGTTGGAAAAGGCAGTTTATTGTCCTTCTTGGTAAGTGTACACTTTATTTTCCACTGACATTTGTGTTTATTTGGCTTTTGCATATTCAGTGCTTGCATTTAAATTGGCTTTTGTATATTCAACATTAAACCAAGTCACCTAGATAAATTTAATTACACATGGGCTTTCAAAGTTCAAAAACATGCCAAGATATATTCTGGGACTCAAGCTGGTAACATGTTCAAACATTATAGAGATCATTCAGTCTGTTGTACTTAAAACTAAACTAAAAGACCATGGCTAAAAAATCATACATTCCAAATAAAACTCGTATCTCAATTGACATCTCGAGGCTGAAAAAATGACAACTCAGGACTCAAAGACTGCCTCACTATAAAATACTGTCTCAAAGCTAGCTGCGACTCTTTCTTCTCTGGAGCTTTTCCCTCTCCTTCTTACAATTCCTCATCATTATATTCCTCTAAGCTAAAGTCTCTTTTCCAAGCTGTTCTGGCATACTAACCATCTAAGTAAAAACACTTCAAATTCAGCAGATATTTTTTAGAAATCATTTTGGGTTGGGCATGGCGGCTCACATCTATAATCCTAGCACTTTGAGAAGCAGAGGCAAAAGGACTGCCTGAGTCCAGGGTTTGAGACCATCCTGAGCAACATGGTGAGACCTTGTCTCTACAATAAATCAAAAACTTAGCCGGATGTGGTGGCTCATGCCTGTAGTTCCAACTACGTGGAAGGCTGAGGCGGAAGGATCACATGAGACCAGCAGGTAGAGTCTGCAGTGGCTGTAACCATGCCACTGTACTCCAGCCCGTGTGATAGAATGAGACTCCAACTCAAAAAAAAAAAAAAAAAATTATTTTGGTCTTCATGGTGCTTCTGAAAAGTAATAAAATAAAAAATTTTTTTAATTCTCATATTTTAAAAAATTCCTTCCTATACTAAAAGGAATGACAACATTCTTATATTCAAGGAAAAAAATTGAGACCAAGAAAATGCCTTATAGACTTTGTTAAAATAATAATTTTTAAAAAAAATTGTTCTTATCTTCTGGGCTTCCTCACATAATTCAGTCACATTTTCACAGTTAACTATTCTTTGTCTAATCTAATATATTGAATACAATCTCAAAGTGCTTTATCTAAAATTTGGTTTATAGACTTTATAAAATTGCTTATTAAAACAAAATCCTAAAATTTATCCTTATCCCAATAAGTCAAAATAATAATTTAGATCCAATTGCATGTGACAAACCAGTAAATTGACATTTTACTATCTCATGATTAAAATTCTAAAATAAAAGTTATAAGATCTTTTTTATATGTGTGTGTGTGTTTAAATGTGTTACACATATACACATATACTGTTATATGGTGTTTACATAATAAAATTTGACATAGTCAGCCAAAAATCCCTAAAAATTGTTATTTAGATAAATGGACACTCATATATAAAATATAAAATAATTAGCCCAAATGTGGTTTTTAGTTCATGTGGTTTGAATAAATTAACTGGTTTAAAAATAGGTAATAAAATGTGAAATCTCAGCCGGGCATGGTGGCACATGCCTGTAGTTCTAGCTAAATGGAAGACTGAGGTGGAAGGATCACCTGAGCCCAGCAGGTCAAGGCTGCGGTGGCCATGAGCATGCCACTGCACTTCAACCTGGGCAACAGAGTGAGACTCCAACTCAAAAAAAAAAAAAAAAAAAAAAGAAATATCTTCAAAATCATCAGAGTATACATCAATGCCTGGGTTTAGTGGTCAGACAGTTTTATATTTGCCTCTAGGAGCTGTTTTAAGTCCATAAAGCTATAAGTCCAGCCTAAAACAATATGATCTTTATGTAATTATTTGGTAAATAAGATTAATTTACTGTCATTAATACAAACAGCCATATCTTCTGAGTAACTGAGAAGACATTCATGTATTTAACTTTAAGATTCTTATTTAGGTAAGTACCTGATATTAAGAGGCTATAAAATTAGTTTTTGAAAAGTATAAGACTAATGCCAGGCACAGTGGCTCACACCTGTAATCCCAGCACCTTGGGAGGCAGAGGCAAGAGGATTGCCTGAGCCCAGAAGCTTGAGACCAGCCTGGGCAACTTGGTGAGACCTTGTCTCTACAATAAATCAAAAAATGAGCTATACGTGGTGGCATATGCCTGTAGTTCCAGCTACTTAAATGCCTGAGGCAGAAGGATCACCTGAGCCCAACAGGTCAAGGCTGCAGTAGCTGTTATTGTGCCACTGCACTCCAGCTTGAGTGAGAGTGAGACTCTGACTCAAAAAAAGTATACACATTTTAAGCAATGTTATCTATGTATTACTTTTCAAAGTTGAATTAAATTATGATAGTAATGTGTAGTATGACATTCACTCAACTGTGCTTCTGTCATTTTCTTTGACTGACCTGCCTGTCCCATGGTGATGCTAACATTCATTTGATTAACACCATCTTTTGAGTAAATGTCATACTTAAAAAGTATACACATTTTAAGAGATGTTCACTGTAATCAGGAGTGTCTGGATGTTGATGGTAACCACTTTGAGCACCTCTTGTAATGGCAGAAGTCAAATGTGACTTGTATTCCTCTTATTGAGTATTACAATTTTAATACAGTTTTTTTTTCTTTCTTGAAATGTGTATACTTTTTTTGGCACCTTCTATATAAGACTAATACTGAAGGTTTTAAAAAATGATAAAAAGCCTTAAGTAAAAAAAGATTTATAAAATCAGGTGTGACAGTTCACGCCTATAATCCCAGCACTTAGGGAGTCTGAGGTAAGAGGATTGCCTGAGTCCAGGGTTTGAGACCAGTCTGGGCAACTTAGCAAGACCTTGTCTCTACAATAAATAAATAAAAATTAGCCAGGCATGGTGGCACATGCCTGTACTTCCAGCTACTTGGAAGGCAGAGGTGAAAGATTGCCTGAACCTAGCAGGTCGAGGCTGCAGTAGCCATGAAAGTGCCACTGCACTCCAGCCTGGGGCACAGAGTTAGACTTTGACTCAAAAAAAAAAAAAGGTTTATAAAACATGGGCCTTATAAAAACAGATTTTTGTGTGATTGGGTGGCTGAGAGTTTTTTTTAAATGTTTGTTATTCTAAAAATTTAACATCAGTGTCAGGAGTATAATGATCTAGGACCATAGTCTGGTCCTCTATATTTAAAACAACAAGGTTTATCAGGGTGCAGGAGGGTGGATTAAATAAATAAATATAACAACAAGGTTTTCTTAATATATTAACCTGCTCTTAAAATTATGGGGTCGGGCGCAGTGGCTCAAGCCTGTAATCCCAGCACTTTGGGAGGCAGAGACTAAAGAATTGCCTGAGTTCAGGGGTCTAAGACCAGACTGAGTAACATGGCCAGACCTCGTCTCTACAATAAATTAAAAAATCAGTCAGGTGTGGTGGTACATGCCTGTGGTTCCAGCTACTTGGAAGGCTGAAGTGGAAGGATCGCCTGAGCCCAGTAGGTCAAGGCTGTGGTGGCCATGAGCGTGCCACTGCACTCCAGCCTGGATGACAGAGTGAGACTCCGACTCAAAAAAAATTTTTTTTTTAATTAAATTACATGATTTTAGTTTTTAATTCTAATACCTGTTTCTTTAACAGCCATCTTCTAAATTACAGGCACTATCTGTTTCTGATATTTCTTCCTGAGAGCTATTTAATTTCCCTAGTTTCAGGTTTAAAATGCTGTCCTCTTTATTTAAAATAGTAATTTCATTTCTTAAGGTAAAGTTTTCCTTTTAAAATTTCTCAGATTCGTATCTCAGAGGTTCAATTTTTTTATATCTCTCACTACATGTGATTTACAGGTCACATATCATTCCCTTAGCTTTTCACCCCTTAAAAAGGTCTGAGATAGTAACTGTCTCCTTCAACACTGTCATCAGCTCCTGTAACTTATTTCTCCAGTCCTAACTCTACTGTTATGGACTGACATTAATATGTTTATCTTAAAGACCTAAAAAAGCAATATTTTCTTCCTATATAATTGATTCTGCTTGCTTGGCTTTCTTTATTTTCTCTATTTCTTTTTTTAGACAGGATCTCACTCTGTCACCCAGGTTGGAGTAAAGAGATCATAGCTCACTGTTGGTTCCCATCAATCATCCCGCCTCAGCTTCCTGAGTAGCTAGGACTACAGGTGCCTGCCACCATGCCTAGCTTATATTAGAGATAGGGTATAGATATGTTGCCCAGGTTGGTCTCAAACTACTGGCTTCAAGCCATCTTTTCACCCAAGAGTGTGACTCTTGGCTTTTCTTGATGTATCCTAATTGGTACTCTTATAACCTTAGGCCGGGCTCAGTGGCTCAGCCTGTAATCCCACACTTGGGGAGGCTGAGGTGAGTGGATTGCCTGAGCCTGCGGGTTCGAGACCCGCCTGGGCAACTTGGCAGGACCTCATCTCTATAATAAATCAAAAAATTAGCCGGGCGTGGTAGCGCGCGCCTGTAGTTCCAGCTACTTGGAAGGGTGAGACGGAAGGATCGCCGGAGCCCAGCATCTTGAGGCTGTGGTGGCTGGGAGCGGCCACTGCACTCCAGTCTGGGCGACAGAGTGAGACTCACACACACACACAAAAAAAAAAAAAAAAAAGAAGGCTGAGGCAGAAGGATCGTTGGAGTCCAGCAAGTCAAGGCTGCAGGGGCCGGGAGCAGCCACTGCACTCCAGTCTGGGTGTCAGAGTGAGACTCCAACTCAAAAAAAAAAAAAAACCTTAGGCACATTGTTCCTGTGTCTGATGAAATTCAAGTACCCCTTTTATCAGGTTCAACTTCCAGGATTTTTTTTTTTTTTTGAGTTGGCGTCTCACTCCGTCGCCCAGACTGGAGGGCAGTGGCCGCTCCCGGCCACCGCAGCCTCGACCTGCTGGGCTCCGGCGATCCTTCCACCTCAGCCTTCCGAGTAGCCATAACTACAGGCGTGCGCTACCACGCCCGGCTAATTTATTTGATTTATTGTGGAGATGAGGTTTCGCCTGCCCAGGCGGGTCTCGAACCCACAGGCTCAGGCAATTCACTCACCTCAGCCTCCCAAGGCGCAGGATTATAGGCTGAGCCACCGAGCCCAGCTTGAATTTCTTTCTAAAT
>CAUYQG010254329.1:0-28800 GCA_963574415.1 Tarsius wallacei
TTATTTGTAATACATGGACTGTCATTCCAATGAAAGAAATATTGTTCTTTATTGGAAAGCATGATTCTATAAAGTAGATAAAAAGATTTAGTTTGAGTAATAAGGTAATTATTAGTATTTACATGAGAAGAAGGAAAAGAAAAGATCATAACAGATTAGGATTTATTTTTGCAGTTTCTTACCTCTACCAATAAACTTCTCAGCATCTAATTTGGAGGGAACACGTAGCGTCACATTTTTGCAGGCATCACTGGCAAATGTTAAGATCTAAAAAATTTTAAAAACCAAATCAATATTATACATAAAAAGATCTTTTTACTGTGTGGTTTATATATAATAAATGTACATATTTATTATATATAAAATAAATATATGTTCATCTAAGCTCACAAATATATATTTAATATTCATATGTAAATATATGTATTGATTGAATATATTAATTAAATGTATATTTAGTTAAATGTTCATAAAATAAATAGATAAAATTTATTTGTATGAATCAGCTTATATAGCCAGCAAATAAAATAAAACATATACTGGACTAAGAAACTAGAAAAAATTTATATCTAGAAGAAGAATAAAAAAATAAACTGAGACACAGCTCCCTCCAAAAAACCATGTATATGCAGAGAATTATGTACCCTATAGGGCTGTGTTTCCTATGCTGTAAAATGGATGCAATAATAACTGCACTAACAGTGGGTACAGTGAGAATCTAACAGCCAAGAGGTGTTCACAGGTGTGAAAACAGGAAAGAGAAACAAAAACAAATTCAGTGAGGCAGCCGATCGTTTCAATAAATGTTTAGCTGCCTATGAGCTATGGCACCAAACCAGTAATATCCTAAACAAAAACTCAGTGCTGTTAAAGAGAAACCTGAACTTATTGCCACAGAGTGATCTGGAGGGAATTTATGTATTAGCCCACACAAACAAGCACATAACCTTGAAACGTGAACTTATTTTGAAGGTGCATTTTCTCACTCATGAAAGTTAAAGTCATTTTAGAAAATAGTTCACTTAAAAATTTTTAAATGATTTGGTGACTAGTGGTAAACCAATTTCAATACAACATATATTTGAACACATTGAAATCTAACTCTTCCAATACTTTACAATAAATGCTTCTGATATTTTCACATTCTGTTGTCTATTGTTCTATTGCTCTATTGTTTTGTAAACACCTTTGACCAAAAGCAAGATATCTAACTAACATTTAACTGTTATTTAGAAAATCTATAAACACAACCTAGAATAATCAAAATTTGGATGACACTTTTTCTTTCCAATATATATTAAAGAACCTGAAATTATCCAATCTAAATTATATATGAAAGATCAAATAAGGCAGAGATTATTTTCATTTGGATATTCAGAATGTACACAATGAAAAAACTTCATCTGAATTGAAAATGGAAAGGTGAACAGAATTTTCACTAGTCAGGAGAGAAAAGGAGTGGAATTAGATGATTATGAGGATTCCAGCTCAAGGTGACTGAAAGAACACATCCACTTACTCACTCAACCAACATTTACTGGCTGCTTAGGAGGAAGCGAGCAGATTTCAAGAAAATAAAGCAAAGCCCTTAACCTCACAAAGATTACATCGTAAAGAGAGACAAAAATTAGAATATGAATGAACAAACGTCACATAATGCTGAGATAGTGAGAATAAATGTTATGATAAAAATAAAGCAGGGAGAGATGGTGACAAAAAGGTCATAACCTAAATGAAGAATGAAGTTTTCCAAGACGGAGCATGAATTAGAATAAAGACGCTGGAAGGAGACTTCACCTGGTGCAATGAAGGAACAAGGAAGTCATAGTAGTAGAGCACAATGAGGGAAGAGTGATAAGAGTTGAAAACAAAAGGACAGCCAAGGGCCTATTATGTAGGGTCTAAAGGGCCATAGTGAGGAGTGCAGATTTTGTTTCTACATGCAAAGAGATACAACAGCATGGCTAAGAAGCTGTGGAGGGGCATAATCTGATCTTTGCACAGAATCGCTCAGCTAGCATGAAGAGAACAGTCTATAGAGGAGCAAACGTGGAAGGCAAGAACCAAACGGGGCTACAGCAGGAATCTAAGAGAGGGACGTGGTGACTCAGACTAAGGTGAATAATGGTGGAGAAAGTGACGATTCTCTGGATAATGGTTTCCTGGACATCCATTCATTCATGCAGTCAACCAATATTTACAGAATGTGTACTATGTGCCAGAAACAGAGCAGTAAGCGTGATCCTCACGAAACAAACCAAGGATAAGACATATTTTAATTTCAATAACGTTGGATAAATGTAATGGCAGAGGCGCACTGGACAGCATGGGAGAGAGCAGGGGGAACAAGGCTCTTCTAAGAGCCAGGAGAGAGCACCTAAGAGTGGCTTCAAGTCAGCCATGTTAAGAGGAGGCAGAATTTAAACGTTCAAACAAAAGAGCGGCACGTTGGAAGGCCCAGACATGACACAGACCTGAAGAAGAAACCTGGAATAGTGGGTGTGTGTAGCACAAGGGGGACAGGAGTTTAAAATGAATTCAGAGAAGTGTAGGGTAGAATCTGAACAGTGTTAACAAAGTATATGGATCATTTTCTTTAAAGATATTAAGAAACCAAATATCTTAAGCAAATAAATTACACAAGCAATTTTATGTTTGAATGTGATAAGGCTGACCAATGAGGAGAATTAATCAAGGGGAAACAACTTTCATTTCCAACAATGGCAGGCTACGTAATTGAGAGAACCCCATGCCAAAGCTAAATAAAAATGTCAGATAAGATAATTTTTAAACCTCCTAAAGCAACAAAGAACTAACAAAATAGCAAGGAACTGATAGGCAAAAACTAAAGACAAAGCTGGAACACAGAGAGGTAAGAGGAACCCAGGAATGACTTCTGACCTGCAAAAATCTGACTCTACTTTGTTGGTTTCTGTAGAGGAGTATGAAATCAAAGCAAGGAGCCCACCTAAGACCCAGGAGGACCCACTCCACATTAATCTGGGACTCCAAAATGCTCAACCCTCATAAGTCTCAGTCAAAAGTAAACTGGCCTTTGCATGGATTTGTGGTCCCCATTCATAGCATTTGCTCAGTCTAGAAACCTCAAGCCACAAACAAGTTTAAAGACCAACATATGATCACCACCATAGATGCTAAAAGGCATTTGATCAAATTCAATAACCATTCTTGTTTTTTTAAAGCCTCAAAAATAAGAATTAATAAGTACTTTTGCAATATGATTTTTATATATTATAATCACAGCACCAGTGGGAAAGCACCAGAAGCATCTCTCCACTAAACTCAGAAACAAGATAGATTTTCCAAGGTCATCACGTGTAGTATGCATTACACTGAAGATACCATAGCAAGAGGAAGACATTAGATGGTATATGAATTGACAAGAAAGAGGTAAGAAAACTTCTATTTGCATTTGATATGACTGTTTACCTGGAAAACTCAAGCATATCAACCAGCAAATTACCATAAAACAATAAGAGACTTCAGTAAAGGAGCAGAAATAACTATTAAAATATAGAAATAATTAGTCTTCATACCCATAAACAAAACCAGTTAGATAACAGAAAAAATAATTTTCCAAAGCAATAAAAAGTTAGAATGCCAAGGAGTAAATTTAACAAGGAACATGCAAAGTCTATTTGAGAAAAACCTAAAAACATTTCTGCAGAACACAAAGTAGGTTTGCACAAAAAAGAAAGATAAGAATAAACCAGACAGATAGATAGAGATATAGACATATCCTTACTAAGTTAAATTACAAATTTTATGACAGCAATAAAAATTCCAATAGAATTTTTTTCTGGAATTAAACAAACTGATTCAAAAGGTCATAAGAAGGGTTAGGCATGGTTGTTCACGCCTGTAAAATCATCACTTTGGGAGGCTAAGGCGAGACGATTGCCTGAACCCAGAGGTTCGAGACCAGCCTGGGCAACTTGGCAAGACCTCATCTCTACAATAAATCAAAAAATCATCCAGGCCTGGTGGCGCATGCCTGTATTTCCAGCTACTTGGAAGGTTGAGGTGAAAGGATTGCCTGAGTCCAGCACGTTGAGGCTGCAGTGACTGTGAGTATGTTACTGCACTCCAACCTGGGCAACGGAGTGAGACTCTGACCCCCCCTTGAAAAAAGTCATAAGGAAAATTAAGAATAGACAAAAAATTATAAAAAAGAGCAATGAAAGAATATCAACCCTAGCAGATACAAAAAATTCTATAAAATCTGAATATTGTATATGAATAGACAGATATCAGATGCATGGGAACTGGAAAGGAAGAGGTATAGACAATTTCTATTTCATTTAGTATGACTGGATACAGTACCTAAAGCTTGTAACTTTTGTTCTATCTACCAGCAATTAATGAGTGCTTGTTTACCCACATTCTTACCTATACAGCATGTTATCAAACTTTTGAATGTTTGCCAAGTGTGGAATAATATCTCACTATACTTTCAAATTCAACTTTGCTTGTTACAAATAAGGCTGACATATTTTTGTATTTTAAGGGCCATTTTATTACTACTTGGGGTTTTTTCATTTCCATGTTCATGCTGGACTTTTCTTCCTGATTTTTAAGAGCTCTTTATACATTAGATTAGCCTTTTAAAATATGATCCACAAATATTTTTCCAGTTTATCAATTACCTTTTGACTTTACTTACTGATTTGACTATTTTTTTGCCATGAATTAGTATGTGCATGTGTGCTTTTATATAATTGATTTTCTCAGTTTTAATAAATTGGCTTTTTTTGGCTGGGCTCGGTGGCTCAGCCTGTAATTCCAACACTTTGGGAGGCTGAGGCGAATGGATTACCTGAGCCCGTGGGTTCGAGACCCGCCCGGGCAACTTGGCGAAATCTTGTCCCTACAATAAATCAAAAATTAGCCTGTAGTTCCAGCTACTTGGAAGGCTGAGACGAAAGGATCGCCGGAGCCCAGCAGTGCCAGCTACTTGGAAGTCCAGACTAAAGGAGCCCAGTAGTTCCAGCTACTTGGAAGGCTGAGACGAAAGGATCATCGGAGCCCAGCAGGTTGAGGCTGTGGTGGCCGGGAGCGTGCCACTGCACTCCAGTCTGGGAGACAGAGTGAGACTCCAACTCAAATAAATAAATAATAAATTAATAAATAAATTGGTTTTTTAAAGCCGAGTCATAAGTAGGCCTTCTTGACTTCAAATCTACATAGGAATTCATCATGTTTCCTTCTATTATCTGTATATCATACTTCACATTTAAATCTTTCATCTGTTTGGCATTTTCTGTGGTGTTCTGCAAGAAGCATGGCTTCAACTTTACCGTTTGGCAAATTACTGCCTAGCTCAAGTATTCTTAAAGCCATTCTTATTCAATAATATCTTACACTTAATATATATATTCCCAATGATGTGATGTGTCATCCAACATAAAACAGTTTTCTGTCTAATCATATAAAACCTTAATCGAGGGAAGACAATAACCACACAAATTAAAAAGTCGTTTACACTTTTATGTGTCAATCCCATTACTGGCAATCTAGTCCACTGAAATACCTGCCCATATATAAAGTGACATATATCCAAGTTCATTCATTGTGACATTATTTGTAATAGCAAAAATAGCAGAAGTGATCGATATATGTAACCAGATCCTTGAGATATAATCGAATGTATATTTAATGGGACTTCATGATTAGGGAAGGGAGCAGTGACAAAGGAATAACAAACAGCTTTCAGACTTCCTACTTGAGGAAAAGGCATATGATAGTGCCATATATTGAAATACAGTACGCTCAAACAAAAACAACATTGTTTGGGAAGATAAATACTGTGTCACACATGTAGGTAGAGAGATACAAAGGCCTATTATTCAGTGAAGACACCTGAACTAGCAATATTAATTTAGGCTATGTTGACATCTATGCGAGACTTCAGGCTATAAAAGTGGACAAAATGGCCTAAAAAAAGGGTGTAAGTTCCAAGGGACAGGACCTAGAACAGAGCATTTAAGAAAGGAGGAAAAAGTGGTCAAACTCATAGAAACAGAAAATAGAATGGTGGTTGCCAGGGAATGAGGGGTCAGAAAAATGGAGATTTGCTGTTTAATGAATATGAGGGAGGACCCCCCCAAACCGGAAGTTAATTATGAAAAATTGTGTATTTATTCTTACATGTTTAAACTTCAGTCACCTTCACAGTACTCTCCATTTGATGCAATACAGCTATTGCAATGCTTTTTCCACTGCTCAAAACAGTTTTTGAACCCATCAATTTGGATAACTTTGGGTGTTTCTGCCGTTTTTTGTTTCACCTCTTTCACACTGGCAAAACATTTCCCTTTGAGCGCTTTTTCAGGGGGAAACAAAAAAAAAAAGCCACTCAGGTGAGATCAGGTTAATAAGGAGGGTGGGGCATGGGGATCATGCTGTTTTTGGTCAAAAACTGCTGAACACTTGGCGCGGTGTGGGCAGGTGCCTTGTCATAGTGGAAGAATCAGTCACCTATGTGCCACAACGTGGGACGTTTCTTCGGCAACTCATGATGCAACTCAAAACTTCAGATAAAAACTGATAGATTCCCAGAACAATTCCCTGGGGCTGTAGGGGAAGACTGTACTACAAGGGGCCTGCCCTCCAAAAGATAATTCTGATTTTGGGGGCTCCCCTCAAAAAATAGGTTTAGTTATACAAAATGAAAAGTTCTAGGGATCTGCTGTGCAACACTATGCTTATAATTAACAATACTGTACTGTACACTCAAAAATGTGTTAAGAGGGTACATCTCATGTTATCTCTTTCTTTATTACAATGAAAAAAGAGTGGAGAAAAAGAAACTAGGTAGGGAGTCCGATTCTGAGTGGTCAGAAAGATTTTTTTTTTTTAAACCTGAATTTTAAGAATATAGGCACAGTTTACAAGGTGGGATTGTACAAAGAATGAAAAGTGTCATTTGGATTTAGCAAGGGAGCTCCCTGATGACCTTAGAGCGAGAAACCTCATTAGGTGTTTAGCAGAAGACGGAGTTCAAATGGTTAAGACAGGAGTGAGACAATATTAGGAAACAGGAGAAGCTGAATTGTGGGAAAATGAAGGATTACTTGGGCGTATGTGAAGAAGGAAACGTAAAGGGTGCTTCCCCAAAAGTCATTCTTATTTAATTGTATCTTAGACTTAAATAGTCTTTCCACGTTTCTCACACTGGAGGCTCACGACCACAACAACCACCTGGAGCAGGCAGAGCCTTGCACAGAAGGCACTGGAAGGTCAGAACAACTTGCTGGGTCCACGCTAAGCATTCCTGCCAGACAGCAGCAGAATGAGGGTGCAGCCGGGGCCAGCACTCTTTCTCTCTACCCTACACTGCTGGCCTTTCAACCTCTGAAGCTAAGGAAGACCACAGACTGGGGATTCAGTTCCAGTTTACTCACTTACACCCTACCCTGCTTTCTCCCGTAAAGGATCTGAGGTGACCCACAGGAAGTTTTCTGTTTATATGCAGAGCAAGTTGCAGTGCCAGTGCCTGAGCAAGCCCTTCCCTTCAAAGATTAATGGCCCAGAGGTTCAAAAAGCAATTGCAGTTGCATTGGGAATCTAACCAACCTTCATTTCTTTGCCATCAACAGCATATTTTGTGACCGTTATTTATTCCTTCCTTAGTTTCCTCAACAGCAAAATGTTAACTGCTGTGTATTTATTTGGTCCTTTCTATGTTATTAATACGCCCTGGGAATTTAGTTAAGGGTTTGAAGTCCATTCAATTCCTTGGGAAAGACATTCTATTAACTGCAACCACTACGATTTCATGACTTAATAACGATTTCATGACTTAATAATGTCGTAATCTATTGTGAAACGAGAACGGAAGAGAAGAGGATAGTATCCGAATATTTCAGCTCCTCATTCCACCACTCCCAGAAGAAATTCTCTCTCCGGGTTCCTCCCTTTGTCCTTCAGAGTTGACTCGCGCCCAACGCCTGAGGCTCAGAGCCAAAGGACACAAACGAATTGAGCACTTTTCCGCCCCCGATCGAATTAACTTTTCCCCTTTTCAGGGAAAAGCAGAACAAGTCCAGTCTGGGGCCCCTTTAATCCCAAACTCTCCCCAAAGTTGCTCCCCGCACTGAATTCCTGTATCTGCCGGCTCCCACCAAGATCCCGTCTTTTCTGCCTGGGAGGGAAGTTGTCCCACCCCAAATAAGGCCACCCTTTTGGCTCCCAACTCTGGGGAGACGCAGGGTCGTGGCCGTAGTGTTCTTTAAAAGGCAAAGAAACTGGGATAAGGTGGTGGGGGTCGGGGGAAAGGGTGAGCAGAAACATCTAGGCGTCTCCGAAGACAAGAAATCAAGACGATCATCGCCCCCCAAAGATTTAGGGGGACTGTAGCCTCGCACGATAGGAAACAATGGAAACTATACCAAGAGTCACCTAGGGCCCGCCCACCTACGATCTTTAGGAGCAGAGGGTCGAGGATCTCCTCCCCCCCTTCTCCACCCCGCCCCCCAGTCAGAGCGTTTCCCCGAAAGTCAGTCCCCTCTTTCACACATAGACACCCGTTTTCGGAGCCCCCCGGCGGCTCCCCTTTCCGCGGCCTGAACCTGCCACAGAGGCAGACGTGGCCGCACAAGCACCTGGAACTGCGAGAAGCGCAGAGGCGCAGCGCCGGTACACCCGGCTTCCCGGCGCACCCCGTTTCCCGGTGCGTACCCAGAGGCCACGGTTTTAGCTGGGCGAGGGCAGCTCGCTCCTGTCTCTGCCCGCGCGGATTACATCTCCGAAGACACCCTTCCCTCCCAGATCCGGGCTCCAGGTCGCGATCCTCTTCCTGCCTGCCCTCCCCCACCCCCTTCAACTCCATTTTCCAGCCATCCCGAGGCCCCCCCGACCCCAGCTTTGCCCGCCCCCCACCCCCACTCCGACCCGCCCCGGCTTCCCAGGTTGTTCCTCTCCTCCCCGGCGATCAGTCCCCCTCCCGGGAGTCGGTGACCCCGGCGACACTCACCGTGAGGGTCAGCAGGAGCAGCCGACAGAGGGCTCCGCTCCGGGAGCCGGTGGGTCCGGCTGCCGCCATGGAGAGGACGAGGGCCAGTTCGCCCGCCGAGGCACCCGGAGGCCGAGACGCGAGGGCTCGGTGGGGAAGGGCCGCGGCCGGGCGCAGGCTGGGCCCGCAGCACAGGAGGAGTGCCGGGCGCAGGAGGTGGAGCGCGCGGAGAGGCGCTTTTCTTCTTCGTCCCTCTGAAGCGCCTACCTCTCACCCAAGGGGCTTTTCCTCTGATCGAGGGTGGGGCACCGGGCGCGTCCGAAAGACACTGATCGGCCCCTCCTGGCAATTTTCTTAAGTCTTCACTTCTCTAAGAACGCCCCCGGTGGGAACTTCCTCTTGCGCCACCCTGCGCTAAGGCGCTTCTTGCCGGCGGACGCCACCTATATGCCCCTTCTCGCCCCCCCCCACCCCCCGCGCCCCGGTGTCCGCCTGGCGAGATTAACAGCCGGCCCTGCCCAGCAGAAGCCCTGACTGTACAAACACTCACTCCTGAGTGCGCTCTCGGCCCCAGCTCCTCCCAGTCCTCTGTGGTCCCTGCCTTCGGGTCAATTACAGACCGTCGAGGACCACTGCGGCTGAGCTGTAGAGGCTGCCTTTTGTGTCAACGCTGCTTAAGGCCCACCTGTTAGAAGGTGGACGCCAGGAAAACTATTTTACGCACTTTTCAGACTTTGAATGTCTGGAGTGAATTTCCTACAGACATCCAAATGCAGTTCAGACAGGTGTCTGTGACACACCATTCTTGTGCTTTTAGAAATGGTATGGTCAGAACGACAATGATACAAGAAAATAAACATAAAGAGTGGAATAATAGACACTAAAGACTATCAAAAGCCGGGCTCGGTGGCTCAGCCTGTAATCCCGTGCCTTTGGGAGGCTGAGGTGAGTGGATTGCCTGAGCCCGCGAATTCGAGACCCGCCTGGACAACTTGGCGAGACCTGATCTCTACAATAATTCAAAAAATTAGCCGGGCGTGGTAGCGCGCGCCTGTAGTTCCAGCTACTTGGAAGGCTGGGGCGGAAGGATCGCCGGAGCCCAGCAGGTCGAGGCTGCGGTGGCCGGGAGCGGCCACTGCACTCCAGTCTGGGCGACCGAGTGAAACTCCGACTCAAAAAAAAAAAAAAAGACTATCAAAAAAGTTGAATGAGTGGGAGGAAGTGAGGGTTGACAAATTACCTGTTGGGTACAATGTTCACTATTCGAGTCCAGTAAAAGCCCAGACTTCACGACACAATATACGAATATGAGAAAACCCCTAAATCTATTAAAATGATTTTTAAAGAAAATTTTAAAAATGAAAATGGCTATAATTTAGAGACAAGAATAAACACATATATACAAAAACATACATAAAGTTAAGGAATCAGGCTGGGTGCAGTGGTCCATGCCTATAACCCCAGCACTTTTGGAGGCAAGGGCTGGAGATCACTTGAGGCCAGCCGTTTGAGACCAGCCTGAGCAACATAGTGAGACCCCCGCCTCTACAAAAGCATAAGAATATTTTTATTAAGTTAAAGAACCAATGCTAATGGGAAAATAACAAAGCCAAGGGTGAGTTACTATTGAAAAGCAGGGATTGAGGTCCTAGACTTTTACTAAATGTGGGTTACTGATTTTCTCCAAGAACCTCCCTGATCACAAATAAAACCAACCACAGGCCTTCTTATAACTTTTTTTTTCACTACATGGGACTCCTGAATATCTTCTATTGGAGAATTCTTTCTTTACAACCATCAAAACCAGAGTTCGTGATGAGAAATGAATAAGAATGGGATCATTTACATTTTATTTGAAGTGCACTTAAACTGGTTGAATTCTTGCTTCACTTAATCTGGAAGATTAAAATATAAAAGCCAAGTGCTTTCAGCTTTTTAGAAAGTAATGACAAGGCATTCTGACTCATCCGTCTGCACCTCTTTTCAATTACTGACTTAAACCAGGTAAGTCTGACCACAAAGGAGAAACTTGGTCCGCTCCCTTTTGTTTGGTCTAAGTCTTCTCAGGGATGTTCAGATAATCATGTTTGAAAAGCCAACCGTGACACTCACACCATTTCAATTCTTGAAAATATTTTCTGCCTTACTATAATTATACAGTCAAATTATTGCAATATTGAGCATATACTTATAAAGTTCAAAATTAATGTCAAACAGCACATGCCTTGCATTCGCCGTGTTAGTCTCATGCTCTATTTTATTAGTGAATGCTGCATAGTGAGCTGTTCTGTTGTCTTGTCATCCATAAAGTCATCATTGACTCTGCTGGTAAAATAACTCTGGGTCATCATCATGAGACTACAGCTTACATTCTTCATTCCATTTCCATATTTTTTAGCACTCATGTTATTCCAGCGATGATTTCATAAACACACCTCTTCCTAGTAATGATGAATTCATAGTCTCTAGCGTGAAGCTTTTCAGAGGATGGAGAAGCAAGGTAGTTTCAGGTTCTAGAAATCTACTCAGACTGTCATCACTGCCTTTGACAATAGGACATTTCCAAATTCTTTCCAACTCCTTAACCTCTAATGCCTTAAGGGTGGCTCATGTTGTTCCTCATTCCAGAAAAGGGTGGAAGAGCAACTTGACAAGGATTCATCTTAGATATTTATTTTCATCTTTCACACCAGGTACCTGGTTGAGGCTGTCAAAATGGTGATTTTTTGTTTGTTTGTTTCATCACGAAAATTTTGTAACAAAAGAATAAGATATAAACTATTTACTCTAAATAAATGACCCAACTTATTTAATGTGTTTAGGTTTGTCTGTGTTATCACTGAAATTGATTCCTATAAAATACAGGTTTGAAACAAAGGCCAAAAATGTAAAGAGACAATGAAATGTGGGTAGACGTGATTTTTTTTTTTTTTAGAATGTCTTCTGCCTATGAATAGGATTCTGCTGACATGAACTAGTTTTCCACTATCTTATAGTAAAAAGTGCACCAGACCAAAAGCGAGGAACCAACTTCCTTTTATGTTGCTCAAGTAACCTCTCAGTTCTCAGCCCTCCTATTCGTTAAGTAAGATGACAAGTAATAATAGGATAATACTGGATGCTGTCTCTGGGGCTTTCCATAACCAAAATTAAACTATTTAGACTGCTTATGACAGATTTTTGAGATGCATGGCTGCAAATAAGTCTTCATTTCAAAGATAAAGTAGAAAGTCAGAACTGGAGTAGTCCTTAAAAAAATGAACAAACTGCAATCCAAGGCCCACGGGACAAGTCTACCCGGCTTACCCTCACAGTTTTCTAATTTCAGAGGTCAGAAACTAAAGATACTAAGAGCAACAAAGAAGAAAGTCCTGCTTACTGATAAGCACCTAGACAACTCTCCCTGAGTTTCGTGATTCCTGCCAGTCGGCCCCACATCTAGAACCAGAGGAGTGACCCATGAGGACAGATGTGATCTTTAGGGTGAATTCATCTCAGCATGTCTATGACATAGACTGGATCTCAAAAGCAAGGGAAACACAGACTTAAGGAGGTGTAGGGACAAAATTAAAGGGTTTGGTCTAGTTACTTTATAAATTGGAATAGAAAGGGAAACATCTGCTAATCACAATAAAATTAGCACACTTATTTACTGTTGATACAAGGATTAAGTGATATGATGCATGGAAGGCACTCAGAACAAAGCCTGGCATATGCTAAGTGTTCCCTAAGTGTACATTATTATAGGTGTCTGTCTGCTTCCATGTACTCTGTGACACCCCCACCTCATCCTTTTGACAGCTCCCTGTTTCCTGTCCTTCCACTACCTTTCCTGGGTAGCTCTCTGTCCTGATCTAGTGCTAACTGATGCACCACTCCCAAATCCTTCAACTGCCTTCCCCTTAATACTAACCCCAGATCTTATGAATACTAAGGAGTTAACTATGGAATGTTAAGACGAGAGGCTGCAGTCTGTGTCAACTGTGTACATTCTGAAAATTTGGACCAGTTTTTTTTTTTTTTTTTTTTGAGTTGGAGTCTCACTCTGTCACCCAGACTGGAGTGCAGTGGCACACTCCTGGTCACCGCAGCCTCGACCTGTTGGGCTCCTGTGATCCTTCCTCCTCATCCTTTCAGGTAGCTGGAACTACAGGTGCGCGCTACCACACCTGACTAATTTTTTATTTATTGTAGAGACGAGGTCTTGCCAAATTGCCCAGGCGAGTCTCGAACCTGTGGGCTCAGGCAATCCACTCGCCTCGGCCTCCCAAAATGCTGGGATTACAGACTGAGCCACCAAACCCAGTCTGGACCAGTTTTTTAAAAGGAATGCTCCCCAATATGAGAAAAAAAATTTTAATTCTGCATTTTCCAATAAACAATCACTTTTAAATGCGGTACATACTTCTCTGAAGATTGCCTTTCAAAATTGGCCTCAATAAAACGTGATGTACTAATCAAATTCAATTGCCACTACATTTTTAGTTTTTTTTCTTTGAGTCAGAGTCTCACTGTGTAGCCCAGGCTGGAGTGCAGTGGCACGTTCACGGCCACCACAGCCTCCACCTGCTGGGCTCAGAAGATCCTTCTGCCTCAGACTTCCAAGTAGCTGGAACCACAGGCACCCACCACCATGCCCGGCTAATTTTTTTTTAATTTATTGTAGAGATAAGGTCTCAACATGTTGCCCAGGATGGTCTCAAACCCCTGAGTTCAGGCAATCCCCTCACCTCTGCCTCCCAAAATGCTAGGATTACAGGTGTGGAATATGTTAAAAAAAAAAAAAAAAAAAAAAACTAAGGTACAACAAGCTATAAATTAAGCTATAAATTAATTCTTATTAAAGCACTTTTTAGCAAACCCTTAACAATAACAAAAAAAAACCATGAATGAATTCTGAAGCAACTGTGTTGAACTTGACTGCAGACAGTTCACAATGTCTAGTCTGCCTCTAACAGGTACTGTTGACCTGAGCTCCCAGTGAGTGCTATGAAAGAGCATATCCTTAAACCGCAAAACTCTCATTCATTTGCTTTATTAACTAATTCAACCAGTATTTACTGAGCACCTACTACATCTCAGGCATTTTTCTGTATACTGGGAATATAGTGGTGAATAAGAAAGAAAGGATGCTTGCTCAAGGGAAGCGCCCAAGGAATTATAAAATAACCTGATAGGACAAGAAATACTCGTCACCACAAGTTTACATCATGTTGCCTTCTTTGAAAAAGAAAAGATTGGCTGGGCTTAGTGGCTCAGCCTGTAATCCCAGCAGTTTGGGAAGTCGAGGCAAGTGGATTGCCTGAGCCTGCGGGTTCGAGACCAGCCTGGGCAACTTGGTGAGACCACGTTTCTACAATAAATCAAAAATTAGCCAAGCGTGGTAGTGCGCGCCTATAGTTCCAGCTACTTGGAAGGCTGAGGCAGAAGGATCGCTGGAGCCCAGCAGGTTGAGGCCGCGGTGGCCGGGAGCTTGCCACTGCACTCCAGTCTGGGCAACAGAGTGACTCCAACTCAAAAAAAAAAAAGAAAAAGAAAAGATCAATCAATCAAATTAAGTACAATAAAATATAAACAGTGTTCCTTAAAGACAAAAAATTACCAAGGTAAACATTATTTGTTAATATTATTTTATGAATTATGAAATGTTAGTCTCTTCTTAAATGAACCTAGAGATAAGAAACTCACTATTTTGTTTCTCTTGGCTTGTTTTTTGCAACATCTCCTGGCTTTCTTCTTCCCTTGCTGGCTGTATCTATGCATTCTCATTGACTAGTTCCTTCTGCTCTATCTGACTTCCAAGTATTGCTGTACACAAATACAACTGCATTTTATCATATTCTTGCATTCTCAAGGCTCCTTCTGCTATAAATGCTTTGTACATAATCTTATCTCTGCCTAGAAGTTTCTTCCATCCCTCTAGCCTGATTAATTTCCATCCAACCTACAAATCTCAACTTTTATTTTCTACTAAGTCAAACCTTCCACATTAAACCACTGCCTCTCACTTTGAGAATCTGACATAGTTACAATGTCCAATTTGTTTGAGTAATTCTTTGATAAATGTTTGTTTCTCACCAATGACTACATTTTCATGACTATAGCAACCTGTCTATAGTTCACCTTTGTATTCCTAGCAGTATCATGATTTCTGATTCATAGTAGATACTTGACTGTTTGTCGAATGAGTGAGTAAATGAGTAAATAAATTAATGACTAGTGAGTATTTTTGACAAATAATTCTTTGCCTTTATTTTTCTTTTTTCAATGTTCATTGACATATTAAAGTGATGCCCTAAATCATATTTGGGAGGGCAGGAGTTTCTAATCTAATTTCAAATGTGAGATGGACCTACCAAAAATTTCTAGTATGGTTTGGCACAAGAACATAAAATGCACATCCAGATTTTAACTTAGAACTCAAGAGAGACCAGTGTATACCTGCAAACTTAATATCTGATGAAAGTGGCAGCAGATGCCATGAAGAAAAGAAGAAGTCATTTAGTGGTGGCATTAGGAAAACAGATTCACTAGTAGAGAAAAATAAAATTGGTCTACTTAAAATCACACACAATGTGGATTAATCTGTACTGTGGTGGCAAAGACATAAAGGTAATGGAAAATAATTTAGGAGAACACCTATGTTATCCAGGAGTAGGAAAAGATGTTTGAAATAGACCCAAAAAGTGTATACCAGATAGCAGCAGCCCTCAACCATTTTGGCATCAGGGACCGGTTTAATGGAAGACAATTTCCCACAGATGGAGGGGTGAGGAGGAACCATCAGGCATTAGATTCTCATAAGGAATGCAGCTTAGATCCCTCACACGCCCAGTTCACAATAGGGGTCATGTTCCTATGAAAAGCTAATGCCACCACTGATCTGACAGTAGCCAAAGCTCTACCAGCCCTGCTGCTACTCACTACCTGCTGTGTAGCCTGGTTTCTAACAGGCCACAGACCCATACCAGTCTGAGATTGGGGGTTGGGGACCCTTGTCATATAAGAATGAAAAAGATACATTTGATTACATTAACATGCAGACATTCTATTCAAATAAAAAACAAAAATAAAGTTAATAGACAGATGATTGACTGACAGAAGACATTTGCTACGACTAAAACAGACAAGGGAATAATATTTAGGCTGACAAGAACATGAGCAGAATCTCAATAGAAAAAAAAGGACAAAGAGGAATCGGAAGCCTACAAAGTGTACTTTAAGAAATCAGTGAAAGGCACATTAAAATCATAAAATATTCTTCTATGCCTGTTTGGCAAAAATTAGTAAACTGAATACTAGCAGATGTGGATAGAAATATGGATGCTTGAGAACAGTGGTGCATTGTTGGCAGAATTATACTGTTTTTTGTTTTTTTTTTTAGTAGGAGTCTCACTTTTTCACCCAGACTGGAGTGCAGCGGCATTCTCACAGCCACCGCAGCCTCGACCTGCTGGACTAAGGTGATCCTTCTGCCTCAGCCTTCCAAGTAGCTGGAACCACAGGTGCACACCACCATGGCTGACTAATATTTTTGATTTATTGTGGAGATGAGTTCTTACCAAGTTGCCCAGGCTGTTCTCGAGCCCCTGGACTCAGGCAATCCTCTTGCCTCTGCCTCCTCTTGCCTATGTCTGGGATTACAGGTGTAAACCACCACAACTAACTCAGAATTATGAATTTGATCAAATGTCCAGGAGAGTAGCCTAGCAGTAATTGTTTAAGGTAATGCATGAATACCCTATAACTCAGCAATTCCTCTCTTGGTTATGTAACCCAGAGAAGTTCTCATGGAAGTCAATAAAGAGTTGCTTGTAGAGAGAGCTAGAAGCAAGCTGGGTTACCATCCTAGGAGAGTGGACAAATATGGTGGCAGGTCTCCTCCATAGATCACTATGCCTACTTAGAACTCACAGGCTACCTACATATGGCAACATGAATGAATCTTTAAAATGTAGAGCCCAGTGAAATAACTAAAAATAGAACGATTCTACATTCAATATAAATTTAAACAAATAAAACATAGTTGCACTGAAAAGTAGCGTTTTTATGAAAGTTATACATAAAGCACACATTTTAAACACACTCAACTAATTTTTTGTGGAGGTAGAAAGGAATAAGTATGGGAAACAAAAGTGGTGAAGAGTTAACAAAAAGAAAAAATATATATCATAATATGTTTAAATCTCATTTATTGTAGTAAGCGGAGAAGGAAGAAATTTAATAATATGTTGTTTTTCCTATTAGTTATATGTCTGTTTATAAAGCATTAACATACACTCATTTCTATTTTGTAATCAAGAAACTATAATACAAGGAATTTTTTTATAAACCAGATGAGTTGAGAAATTGAAATTGCTCAAAAACAAGAAGGACTATAAAACCTGATGGTCACATACAACCAGATAATAACCAGAGTAAATATGCATAGCTATTATTCAGTTTGTTATTTACAATCACCAAATAGCAGGAGAGTTTGACTGTGTATTTCAAGATGATAAATGAACCAACTATTCTCAGGAGGAGTGTTAACTACACAGATTTAATTCCTCATAATATTTTAACAGGAGATGAATATTCTAGGCAGTCAATAATTGTAATAAAAACTAATGAGAAAGCAAGCATTAGGTGATGTTAACTGACCTAATCAATAGATTATAATGATGAGCTAATGGGTTTTGTTACACATCTTTATGAGCTATGCAATGAACAACATTTTGACAAAGACATCTGCAGCAAATGATAAATACTATAGTACAAAATTGAATATAAAACATTTTATTTACTGAGCAACTGCATTTTAATTATAGAAGGAAACAGATACTGATGATCAGTGACTGAAATGCAAATCACCTTGCAGAACACAATTTAATTCTGTGTCCCCACCAAAAAGCATTTCATCAATGACCTGGATTCTATAAACACTGCAAGTCAGAGATGCTATACTTCTTCTTTAGACATCCCAAGAGCATCACAATACCTAAAGAAATCAAAATAACCTGGCTGAAATCTTACTAGGAATATGATCAAATAAACATATCGGTAATCCTAGAAAAGTTAAAAAAAAAAAAAGAATGCAGAACTGATGAAGAAATACATTATGTTATGTTGATATTCTGGAAAAGCACAATAATGTCTTTTGAAATCATTTTATTGATGTCTTTTTCTCATATTTAAAATATTGAAATATTCCAAATAACCAATAGTTCAATGATATGTATAGTGTTTAAATAATCTCAGTCAACTTTATAGTCAATTTTCAAATGCTCAAGAAAAATTGTTCTTTAAAGTTTTATTTATTTATTTATTTATTTTTGAATTAAGAAAGGTAGATTTATTAACAGGAGGATACGTTGTGAAGGACACCATGCGCAGGTGAGCAGAGAGAGCATCTGCCATCATCTGCCTCTTTAAAGTTTTAGAAACAAGATGTAATAACTTGAGTATTGAAGTACACATACTGTGACATTAAAAAGGAAAGTATAAGAAGGATGAAGATGTCCATAGCATGGAGCTTTAGGAGAATTTGACAGGGTAAGTAAGAGATGGGAAAGAGAGTTTCAGGAAGCAACTGTTATGCCTAGCGAATTTAGAGTCACAATGAAGAGAGATAGGAAAGGCAATTTTAACTGTTTAATTGTACATTTAGCACTTACTTTTCTTTTTTGAAGTTTATCAAGATATGGGTAAAGATTTGAACTTATTTCAAGTATATTTTTGTGTACGACTTTTTAAAGGAACTCTGTGTAGGAATTTTCTGTTTTTTAGTTTTCTTAAAAAATTATTTATGGAGACTTGACTATAGGATGGCTTGGTTTTATGTTATAGGTAATACTTTTAAAATTTATTTTCTTGGTCCTCCTTAATGTCACTTAGAGGAATCTGCTTCTAATACCTAAGATGGAGAAAAAATTAATATCACTAGTCCCAGTCTTATTTCTAGGAGATACCAGGCATTCATCTAACCAAGCTTTCCTAAATAGAGTGAGCAAGCTTCTTTCCCTGACTGTTTGGCCTTTGAAGTAAATGCAATATGCACAGTATATGTGGCTCCAAGACTCTTTGGATCTCCTCTACAACGATCTGTGTAGAGATCACAGTTCTCAGAGCATAACATTCAATTACCAAGTCCACTTTTTAATGTGAAGTTCGCAGTTATCAAAGAGTGGTAGTAGGATAAATACTATTCGGATTGAGTAAGGAGGAATAAGAATTTCCCTCTCTCAAAAGAACATCCGATCAATATTTCCTCAGTGGTTTATATAAAGAAACAATTTTCTCTTCTATAAAATTGAGGTAACAATGAACTACTTCAAAAAATTTATTGAAATTTAAGTATGTATATGTATAATTTATATTTATTTACATATATTTATACTAGTGCCTAAAATACAACATCAGTAAGGGTACCTGATCTCAAACCAGACAAAGTGGGAAACAAAGGGAGGCCCAAACTTTACCTGTATGATGTCCACTTGTGTACATAATCCTAAATTGTACTCCACATCTTTAAAACAATTTTATTTATTTATTTATTTATTTATTTATTTATTTATTGAGTTCGAGTCTCACTCCATCACCCAGACTGGAGTGCAGTGGTCGCTCCCGGCCACCACAGCCTCAACCTGCTGGGCTCCGGCGATCCTTCTGCCTCAGCCTTCCAAGTAGCTGGAACTACAGGCGTGCACTACCACGCCCCGCTAAGTTTTTGATTTATTGTAGAGATGAGGGCTCACCAAGTTGCCCAGGCGGGTCTCAAACCTGTGGGCTCAGGCAATCCACTCACCTTCAGCCTCCCAAGGCGCGGGATTACAGGCTGAGCCACTGAGCCCGGCTCAAGCAATTTATTTTAAATAGTGCCTAGAACATAATAAGCATTTGATATTATTATCTTATTTATATAGTAGTATGTACAGAACCTAGAATTTTTTCTAACAAGTTTTAGGCAGTCATATTACCAAGCTTAATATAATATTTCTACTGTCCTTCATCAGCAAGTTTCAATTGGGAACTCTACAAGTTTGAGAAAAACAACCATTTTTGCTTACTCTGTATCTCCAACAGGAGTAAAGGAGAACACCTAACATTTCCATGTCCCGAGAAGACCTTTCTCCTGTCACCCAACCCTCACTGTGTCTCACCATTATCCACTTGGAGGTTATATGGCTAATCTCCTTGTGGTATTCATCCAGTTTATCTCAGCCCCCAAAATAAGTCCTTGTTCCCTGGGATAACCATCTTTGCCTGAAATATATTTCCCATAAGGCCCATTTGCTGAACCCACCTCAAATCTCAAATCCTTTCTATTGTTCTTTTTTTGTGAGTCAGAGTCTTACTCTATCACCCAGGCTGGAGTGCAGTGGCACGCTCACAGCCACTATAGCCTCAACCTGCTGGACTCAGGCGATCCTTCTGCCTCAGCCTTTCAAGTAGCTGGAACTACAGGCATGTGCCACCACATCCGGCTAATTTTTCTTGATTTATTGTAGAGATGAGATCTCGCCAAGTTGCCCAGGCTGGTCTCAAACCCAGGGCCTCAGGCAATTCTCTCATCTTGGCCTCCCAAAGTGCTGGGATTATAGGTATGAGCCACTGCACCAGGCCTAAACTCAGCAGAACCTGTTATGTCCTCAACCTCTGTTTTGTTTTGTTTTGTTTTGTTTTTTTCCTCTCAGTTATTGCTCTAATGGACATGATGAACCTTTTCATGTGGGAGACTTTTTCATACCAAGTCTCTAAGACTGCTGGGTCTGGAAGTTGAGCAGACATGTTGTTTGCTACTTTTTTCTAAATTTTCAATAATTCTGTCTTTCACTATCCTAAACACCACCTCTTCTGACATTGAATCTCAAGTTAGCAGACTATAGCTCCTACTCTATTCTTTTTTCTTGAGTTATCCACAGATCTTCCCAAAGCACATTATTTTTATTCTGGGGTAAGGCCCCTGACTCCCTGACATACTCTCTAAAACTCCCCTCTGCTCATAAACTTTCAATGACCTTAACATGTACACTTTGCTAAGTAGAATAATGGCTTCCCCATTTCCTAATCCTCAGATCCTATGAATATGTAACACTACATGACAAAGGCAGCAGATGGAATCAAGGTTGCTTATCAGTTGATATTAAAAAAGGGAGATTATTCTGGATTATCTGGATGACCCAATATAATAATAACAAGCATTCTTAAATGCAGAAGAGGGAGGCAGAAGAATCAGACAGAAAAGATGTGAGGGAAGAAGCAATGTCAGAGTGACAAGACATAAGAAAGACTTGACTCACTTCACTGGCTTTGAAGATGGAGAGAAGGGTCATGAACCCAGGAAAGTAAGTAGTTTCTAGAAGATGATAAAGGAAAGAAAATAAGATTCTTTCCTAGAGCCTCCAGAAAGGAACACAGCCCTACAGACACCTTGATTCCAGCCCAATGGGATCCTTATTAGACTTCTGACCTATTGAATTACAAGATAGTAAATTTGTGTTGTTTTAATATCACTATGGCACAATCTGCTAAAACAGCAATAGAAAATTAATACATAGGCCGGGCTCGGTGGCTCAGTCTGTAATCCCAGTGTTTTGGGAGGTCAAGGTGAGTGGATTGCCTGAGCCCGTGGGTTCGAGACCTGCCTGGACAACTTGGCGAGACCCCATCTCTACAATAAATCAAAAAATTAACCAGGCGTGGTAGCACACGCCTGAAGTTCTGGCTACTTGGAAAGCTGAGGTGGAAGGATCGTTGGACCCTAGCAGTGAGACTCCAACTCAAAAAAAAAAAAGAAAAGAAAATTAATACATAAGCAGAGGATCATTCTGAAGATTCTAGTTCTTCCCATTCGATGTCTTACCCTCTACCACTACCTCAGCTACTCACACCATGGTCCTACTCCTGAACTTACCAGGACCAGCCACTGTAACTACTCCTGAAACCTCAGCTTCAAGTCTTTCTGCCTTCTACTTTCACAGCTCCCTCACTCTGTTATCTCAATTCCAATAAATCTTAAATCTCACTAGCATCTAAATGTATAGATTCTAACACATTTTTACTTTCTCTTACCCCTTTTATGGCCTAATTTCCCTATTCATCCAGTTTAAGTTCCCTGATAATCATTACAGTCCTATAATCACTCTTTGCACATATATACATTCTATTATTGTTCCTTATGACTTTGTTGTCTCCCTTGTCAAAGTCACTCCCTGATTAAATCTAACCTCCACTTAGCTGCTACACACAGTTCAATGTGGCTGGAGATAAACTCCTCTAAGGGGCTCTGGAGTTTCCCTTTAAGCTCATGATCAATTTCTCAAATGGGCCTTTTTACTGTTTGTCTAGTCCATTCACTTCCCCGTTCTCCTTGACAGTATTTTCATCCTTCCTCCTGCTCAAACTGCCTATGCATCCTCTTCTGTTCTCACTTCTACTTACTAACTTTGCTTTCTGTTTCACGGAGAAAATGAGAATTGTCAAGGAGAACTTCTACAGACTTCTCCACATCTACCCACCTGCCTATATCTGTTCCATTTATTTGACTTTTTCTTCTACACTATGGAAGAACTGTCCCTGTTCATGACTAAGGTCAACCTCTCCACTTATGAACTCATTCCCATCTGCTCCCACCTGCTCACAGGCGTTGAACAATTCTGCACCTTCTCTCCTATGTCATCAATTTCATTCATCTCTCTTTCCAACAGGATATGAACCAAAACAACAGAAATCTCTACATCTGTATGTCCCATTTCTCCCTCTAGCTACCACACCCAATTTCTCTGCTTTTCCTTACAGAAAAGTTCTCACTTCAATTTCTTTCTTCTTATTATCTCTTGAATATCTTTCAGTCAGATTTGCTTCCCTCCTGCTTCACCAGAAATGTTCTTACAAGGGTGATAGAGACATTCACATTGTTAAAGTTAATGGTCAATTTTTCAGCATGTCTTATCATCTTAATTGCAGAAAGCTGGTACACTCATCACTGAAACCTGTTTTTCACTTGGCTTCTGCTTTTCTTTCTCTACCTTGTTAACTTATTCCTTTTTTCTCCATAATCTCTTTATATTGCAGTGCATCAGGACTAGGTGTTGGATCTTTATTCTGGGTCTATCTACACTCAGTCCCTTGTTAATTTCATTCAGTCCTCTGACTTTTAAACACCACCTCCATGCTGATGACCAGCAAATCTAAAGCTCTCTCAGATCTCTCCCTTGAATTTCAGGGAAATCTTAACTTAGATATCTAGAAGGCATTGCAAAATCAGTCTTCTCAGTTCTGAGCTCCTGAAATTCTCCACTCAAGAATGTTTTCCCTTTCAATTAATGGACACTCCAGCCTTCCAGTTTCTAGGACAAAACCTCTGGCAGACATCTTTGACTCCTCTTTCCTCTTATATTCTAAATCCAATCTGTCAAGAATTCTTATCAAATCTGGTTTTGAAATATACCTGGAATCCACCTCTTTTCGCCATTTCCATCAATACCATCCCAATCCAAACCACTCTTGTCTCTCACTTGGGTTATTTCAAAAAGCCCTAATTGATCTTTCGGCTACAAACACGCCTCACTTCAGTCTAATTTCAACCCAGCAGTCAGCTTTTCCCTTTTAATAAACAAGTTGGATCATGACATTTCTCTATTCAAACTGTCAGAATTATTTAAAAAATTTTTTTTAAATTCTCCAGAAGCTTCTTATCTTATTTAGATAAAATCCAAAGAATTTCAATGGTCCACATGACTTGACACAATCCATTATGGATTTCTCTGACCCAGACTCTTCCTGCCCTCCCTCACACAGCACACTCCAGCCACTCTCCTCCTTGGGTCTTTAATTTCTACATGGAATGATCTCCTCTCAGATAACTATACTGCTTGTTCCTTTGTCTCCTTCAGGTTTTGAACCCGTTATGCCTCCTTCTTCGTGAGGCCTTTCCTGAGCATGTCAATGTTTCCTGAGCATGCCAAGGAAAATTTCAATCCTCCGGTTACTTCCTATGGTTTTAACTAAGGGCCTGGTACATTTATTGTGGCTCCTTAACCTAGCAAGTTTTTGTTTCCTGCACTGACATTGGAGATTCCTTTCTGTGTCAGAGGGGCTTGGCTTAGCTTGTTAACTTCCTGCCCCATAAAGCATTTTTTTTCCTTCAAATAATGTTGAATTCTAAAATCAGAATTACAGGAAATTCCTCAAGTCTCTAGTTTTGTCACCCCAGCCCCACAAAATTACTAAAAACTCCGCTACTTTCTCTCTTCCCCAGCAGTGGCCTTCTGCTTCCACCAAACCTAGATCTATCTCAGCATTTAGCCTTTAAATGCTTTAATGCTTCCTGGGGAAAATGTGCCAGTGTTCTACTCTTTGGAATTTTAGTCTCTCTACTTGTTCCTGATTTTGAAACTCTCTGATTACTTTAACAGGAAGACTTTGTATTTTATCCAGTTCTTCTAGTTGATCTTTGTGAGAGCATTGGTCTAACATAAACTACTCCATTCTACCATCTTTTCCTCATATTTTATTTATTTATTTATTTATTTATTTATTTATTTTTGGTCTGTAACTCTGTATTAGAATGTAATTTTCATGAGGTTTTATATTCATGTCTATTTTCAGTTTCTATGCTTGGGTCAGTCACAATGTGGGCCTGTGGTAAGAATTTGCTGAATAAAAATATATGTGCATATATAGCCTATGCTATCCAACTACTTTTAACTCATAGACTGATTATTAACAAATTATGATGTTACTTTGAGATAGTAATATGTAGAATATTAGCTATAAGCAAACTGAAATTTATACTAGGGCATCTGAGAAGGAATCCTCCCCCCCTTTTTTTTGAATGAGTTGGAGTCTTACTCTATTGCTCAGGCTGGAGTGCAGTGGTGTGCTCGTAGCCACTGTAGCCTCGACCTGCTGGGTTCAGGCAATCTGATTCTTCTACTTCAGCCTTCCAAGTAGCTGGAACTACAGGCATGCACCACCGTGTCCAGCTACTTTTTTTGATTTATTGTAGAGATGAGGTCTTGCCAAGTTGCCGAGGTTGGTCACGAACCCATGGGCTCAGGCAATCATCTCACCTCGGCCTTCCAAAGTGTTGGTATTATAGGTGTGAACCACTGTGCCTGGCCTAGGAATCTCTTATAAAAGCTTTTATACTTCAGAATAACTGGGAAATGAGCATGAGAATTTTATATAATTTTTAGTTATAGAAAGTATACGAAAAGCACTAATAAAACAGCAATCACAAACATGAGACTCAAACTAAAAAGAAAAAATCTTGTAGTTCCTAGTTATATGCTTTGATTTGGCAATTAAGCTATAGTTCATATGGAGTAGACAATTCTGTAGCTTCTTCCAGAGAAAGTAATAATAAGGATTAATTTATTTTACTATGTTTAATTTTTTAATTAACTAGTTTTGGGGAAGCCAATAATAAATATGAATAAGTATAGAGATGAATAGATAGATAAGCAGGTATATACATACACACAGAGACAGATGATAGATAGATAGATACCCTGGTGACAATTAAAATTTGGTCTTTTTTACTTATTTCATTTAGTCAGAGAGGAGCTGGAAAGTCATATTAAAGTGGATTTACATGAAGAAAGGAGACAGGGGTTCTAAATCAGCAAGGGATGATATTTCATGGTACCCTTGAAGGCAGATGGTTTCGAGAATGGTTGTCAAGGAATCTGAAAAATTTGAACACTGCAGGTTGGCACCCTGGGGTCATGAGGTGAAGGCCCTTGCCTGCAACTGGAGGAAAAGAAGATTTGGGTGGGAAGATCAAGGACTTCATTTTGGACATGGTAAGTTTAAGGTGCTGAATGGTATGATGAGTAGGCAGTTAAATAAGTGGATAGAAGGAAAATTTGAGCCTGAAACATATTTTTTTGTTCAGTCCAGATTTGCCACCAATTAAACTCCATGCAGGTTTGATATTGCTGCCAAATAAGTTACAGATGGGAAAAAACAGCCTTAGGTTTCTAGAGCTTTACAGGTTAGAGTTTTGCACTAACGGTGAATAAGTTATTCAGTTTGGGGGAGGGGATAACTCATATTTATGAGCTCTAGTTTCTTCTCTAAAGTCAGGAGCAAAGTTTTCTGTTCAATGAGAGAGGCATGTGAGATTGGGTAAACAGGCTTTAAAAGGGTGACAAAAATTTATAATAGCTTTGGTCCAAGTTATAGGTAGACATAACTAAAATTCCATAAATAGATTGCTGAGAGTATTAAGGGTACAACTGGCATGTGGTTTAATTTTTCTTAATTTGTAGTGGCTTAAATATGTATAATGAAACATAGATTTACATGTCCCCTTTCTACAGAAAGTCTATTTTTTCAAATACAAAAACTTCTGAGATGAGGAGTGATTGACTCTGTCCAAATGAGATAGACCTGGATTCTCCCCCCCCCCTTCTTTGTTATCTGTCTCCCTTTTCTTTTCTTTCTTTTCCTTTCCTCCCTTTCTTCCCTTTCCTTCCCTTTCCTCCCTCTCTCCCTCTGGGAAATCATGCTGAGGAATCACAAATTGAAATGTCCTTAGGAATCAGTCATCTCATTTTCCACATGACTGAAGTTGAATACATATAATAAAACTTAGTGGGGAAACAAATACATGCACCACCTAAGAGTAGTCACATTAGAAAGAAAAAAGTAGCCGGGCTCGGTGGCTCAGCCTGTAATCCCATGCCTTGGGAGGCTGAGGTGAGTGGATTGCCTGAGCCCCCGGGTTCGAGACCCACCTGGGCAACTTGGTGAGACTTTATCTCTACAATGAATCAAAAAATTAGCCAGGTGTGGTAGCACGCGCCTGTAGTTCCAGCTACTTGGAAGGTTGAGGAGGAAGGATCGCCGGAGCCCAGTGGGTCGAGGCTGCGGTGGCCGGGAGCGGCCACTGCACTCCAGTCTGGGTGACAGAATGAGACTCCAACTCAAAAAAAAAAAAAAAGAAAGAAAGAAAAAAGTATGTTTAACATGAAAACAGCCTTTATGCTACATTCACCAAAGGACTGTTAGTTTTGACCACCGCTGTGTGTGTGTGTGTGTGTGTGTGTGTGTGTGTGTATCATGGAGTGTGTGTCATTCTACAAGACTAGACACACACACATGGGGAACCACTGAACAGTTTTAAACAGTGGAGTAATGGAGGCCAAACCTGGGATACCTCCTTTCAGTTGGAGAGAGACTAGAAGAAGGGGCACCAGTTGAGACACACTTACAGGCTGTGGGTGGGAGGTTTAGGTGGGAGAGAGGAAGTCAGTGGCATTCAGTGGACAAACTTAAGAGGATTTGGTGATTGATCGATTACGATCATTCCCCATTTACTGGGCCGGATATTGGGTCTGTGTCCCTAGCCTCTCCCCACTCCAGACCCAGTCTCAGCACTATGTGCTTTCTAGAAAACAGTAGCAAATCAAAACATATTCAAGTACTTCAAATCTTTTCTAGTCCTGTAGAATGACACACACTCCGTGACAACCAGAGTACAACCTGGATATGGCCCCAAGCAGGGTTTGAAGCCTGGGGAGGGGTTCTGGGAGTGGCTAACCCAGGATGTCCCCTTCCCTTCAGGCTCTGTGTGTGGGCATGCAGGTCATGCTGATGCCGTGAGTGAAGTGTCCTCGTGCCTGCTGACCACATCTTGCAGCTGTGCATAGTGAATGCTATGCATTCTTCCTTGAGGCAGCCAGTCCCCAGGCTGATTCAGATCAGATAGGGCATGCCTACATCAATGCCCATAACCTTTATCTGCCTTTAGTTCACTTTTGGTTTATTACAATACTAAAAAACCCACCCCTAGAGAAAATTCACAGCCATGTTGTATACATGAGACATTCGTACAAGTGTCTTCTCACACTGTGCCTGGCCACTAGAAACCCTACCCTATGGAAAAAGCTCTATAATCTGTGTGCCTTTTACTATCGAGAACAGTTTTTTCCTGTCCAGCTGGCTGCTCCCAGACCATCTTCCCTGTAAGTTTCTCAATAAAGTCTATGTCCCTTCTGTTGTCTCCGGACCATTTCTTCAGCCTGTGGGACGCAGTGCCTTCCCTTTTGGGGTCTTTGGGAGTACACCACAGCAAGCATCTTCAGGGGCTAGAAAAATCCTTTATAATTTTAATACACAGCAACCATCTTGAAAAGTATTTTTCCCCGTGGCTAACCTCAACATCCTTTACATAGTGTGCAGCTGTTTCCTAAAAATTTAAACATACTTCTCTCCTACTTTTCACTTTCTATCCCTCAAAAGCCACCATAACTGCATAAAATAAACTGCCTCTTCATTCTCAAGGCTCTTCCCTTTTTTCTTACTTCTTTCTTTTCTTTTCTTTTTTGAGTTAGAACCTCACTCTGTTACCCAGGCTGGAGTGCAATGGCACCCTCAAGGCCACCGCAACTTCAACCTTCTGGACTCAGGCGATCCTTCCGCCTCAGCCTTCCAAGCAGCTGGAACTACAGACGCATGCCACCACGCTCAGCTAATTTTTGTGATTTATTGCAGAGACAAGGTCTCACCAAGTTGCCCAGGCTGGTCTTGAACCCCCGGGCTCAGGCAATCCTCTCACCTTGGCCTTCAAAATGCTAGGATTACAGGCTGAGCCACCGTGCCCGGTCCTCTTCTTTTTTAAAAATAACAGTTATATTGAGATATAATTCATATCCTTTTTTTTTTGAGTTGGAGTCTCACTCTGTCACCCAGACGAGTGTAGTGGCACGCTCATGGCCATTGCAGCCTCAACCTGCTGGTCTCAGGCAATCCTTCTGCCTCAGCCTTCCAAGTATCTGGAACTACAGGTGTGCATCACCACACCCAGCTAATTTTTTTATTTATTGTAGAGAGGA
>CAUYQG010254335.1:0-27571 GCA_963574415.1 Tarsius wallacei
TAGAAAACCTGTGATGCCTTTATAAAAATGAAGTACAGGTTTTTATAAAATGAAAGTCACCCTTTTATCTATTAATGGTGGCTCAGCCTGTAATCCCGCACTTTGGGAGGCTGAGGTGAGTGGATTGCCTAAGCCCGCGGGTTCGAGACCTGCCTGGGCAACTTGGCGAGACCTCATCTCTACAATAAATAAAAAAAAAAAAATTAGCCGGGTATGGTAGCGCACGCTTGTATTTCCAGCTCCTTGGAAGGCTGAGGCTGAAGGATTGCCAGAGCCCAGCAGGTCGAGGCTGCGGTGGCCGGGAGCGGCCACTGCACTCCAGTCTGGGTGACAGAGTGAGACTCCAACTCAAAAAAAAAAAAGAAAAAAAAAGAAAAATTGTATTTTGTTTATTAGCTTTTCTTATAATGGAATAACCCCTGAATCAGTGACTTGATTATTTTGGTTCTAATAAATGTCTCCTTTTTAATGTTCTCTTTTCCTAATTAACAAAGTGCCAAGTAGAAAGAGATAAGTTATGCACTTTAATTACAATAACCCCAGGCTACTGGGAAAATTCTTATCACTGACTTGGACTGCATATTCTGTGCTCACTTAGAAATAGTGGTGGTAAAAGTTTATGTAAGCCATGGATTTGAGGTCTGAGGTGGTGAGGTGGTCAGGAAACAAGAGCAGTGACCTTTAATTCCAGGTTTCTCCGAGTCATGCTGTGCCTGATTCTCTTTGTGCTTACTCCCTTCCTATTGAAACAGTGAAATGACTATTAGTCCAGATTATTATGAGAGATGGGAAGTACGGGAGGCTGAAGAGGGTACTGGGGTGCAGTATTAGGAGTCCAGAATTCTAGATCAGCTCTGTCATGAATGAGCTGCCTCTCTGCACGAGTCACATGGACTCTCTGAGTCTCCGTTTACTCCTCTGTTAAATGGGCTGGTTGTGCTAGCTGATCTCTAAGGTCTTTTTGCAAACATTAACGTTCTGTTGACTCTAAGTCCTTGAATTCCATATTCCTTTTCCCACTCTTATTTCATATCCTTTATCTCCCCCAAAGTGAGTGACCCAGGGTTTCAAAGAATTATGTTATATAAAGTGTCAAAACAGAAGCAAAATTTTTACAAAGACCAAAGAACTTAATCCATTGCATGATATATGCCTTATGTTAATTGTTGAAACCAACAGAGAATTTGGAAGTGTTTCCCTTCTCATCATGGTATCATTTCACAGCTGCAGCAATTCACTTGTGATTCTTCTCTCCTAGGAGTCTCTTCAAGATGGGTAACTTCAGAGGGCAAGTGAAGAGATCTCAGCTACCTGAACTCTAACACTTGGCTTCTCTCTTCCAGGTTCTTCTGATGGAAGTGTCTTAGATACTTGATGCAAACAAATCTGTATAATAGAATATTATGGGTATTTAAATAGGAGGGGTCATGTGATCTGGTTCTAGAGTTGGGTCTTCCTCTAATGAGATGCATGGCCTTGCTTTTAAGTCACTTCTGTGGCCTCAGTTTCCACATTTGTGAAATGAGAAGATTGGACTTGGTGGTGTCTAAGGTCTCTCAACATACTTCTAGCTCTGAGTTGGGGAAGGGAACAGGATTGGTGGCAGTTTCAGAGGAATGTCTGTGGATTGGGAGACAGAGTCTCATCATGTAAGGATTCGTCTCTAGATATTCCCCTACTTAAGAAAGGATGGCCAGTTGGGCCAAGACAGGACATAGTACAGCATTGTGGGAGTGTCTCCTCTGCCTGGTAGAGGTCTTGACCTTTGTTGAGTATGTGAAGTGTTAGCTAAATGGAGGGAGGGAAAGGATAACAAGATATCTAAAATATGATTTCTGCCCTCAAGGGGTCCACAATTGAGTTGGTGAATACAAGGGCAGGATTCCAAGGCCAAGAGTCCAGAAGATGTTCATACCCTCCTAAATATCCACTGATTTTTGTCTAGCTATGGAAGATTATTCTGAACTCACAATTAAGAGCATATATTCACAGGAGGGTAACCCCATCCAGAGGAAGAATTAAGGAATATCCTACAGGTTTTGGTGGCTTCTTATTTTGTGGAATCATTTTTTCCTCAGAAAATTCTGATGTTCTCTTTTTAAAATATCACTTGATCTTGATTTTTTGATGGTACACATTCAGTTGTGTGTCCACAGAAGGTATGCCAACATGGAAGAATAGGCAGCCTGTGTGTAAGGAGATAGGAGCCAGGGAGATATAGCAGTGTGGAGAAGGGTATTAACCAAGGTTTTGGTGTAAGAAAACACAAGATGTATTCAGAAGACAACTGGTAGACCAGTTTGGCCATTGTGTAGCTTTTGAAGAGGAAATTTAAAAAAAACTTCTAAGATACACTTTGGATTCAGATGAAGTGGCATGATGTAGTCAAAAGAAAGACCAGGGACAAATTCTGGCCTTGCCATTTACTATCTGCCTGCCTTTGAGCAAGCTATTTGATCTTTCTGTGTTTATAACCCCACCTTGGCAAAATGGAATTTATAACACCAGCTTCATAGTATTTTGTGAGGATTAATAGAAACAAAATATGAAAATCTCCTGGCACACTAGAGATGATCAATATATGTTAATTTTTCCAAATCCTAGTATCTTTCTGCTTCCACAGTGACTTCTTTTCCACCGGGTGACTGGGAGAGCAGCCACCAGGCAGACCTTGGATCTGAGTTAGGCTGGGCCAGTTGCAAAGTTTTTGATTTTAGGCAAATTACTTAACCATCCTTAGCTTCAGTTTACTTATCTACAAAATGGGATTAATCATACTTACCTTGTAAGATTATTGTAAAGTTTAGGAATAAATTATGTGAAACACCCAATAGTACCTGGTAAGAAGGAGAAAGGCAGTAGATTTCAATAAACAATGGTGATGGCAGAAAAAGAGGAGCTGTTTTAATTGAGATCCTTAAATTCTTGACCAGAGAGCCTAGAGTTTATGTTGTAAGCATTGGGGAGACACTGAAGGTGCTTTTTCAGATAAGGAGCCATAAGATGAAGATGAGGAGAACCTTAGCATTGATGAGATTATGTATACAAATGTCAAGAAGGGACACAGGGTGAGGGAGAACACTTTGGAGGTAGAGAGACCAACCTGCGGAAGGTAAAAACCAGCTTTCTTCATGCGTGTGTTTTAAAATTCTTATACTACCAGATGGACTCCTTCTGAAATCCAACAATTCTGAATATATGAGAGAAGTAGAGATAGAAATGGAGAGTAAGGAGGTGACAGGTAGGAGAAAGAGATGCAGAGAAAGAGAGAGGCGGGGAAAAAGACAGGAAGACACAGTCATCTTCCTTGTCCATGGTGCTACATTCCAAGACCCCCAGTGGATGCCTGAAACCACATATAGTACTGAACCCTATATATGCAACAAAACTAGCACACATTTCTTTTTTCCTACTTCACAATTTCACGGATAGAAGATTTGTTCTTACCACAGATCTTCGTAATCTCTGCATATGATTTGTGCTCTTTCCTCATCAAGTTAAGAACTTTCATCTTTTCACTTAAGGGAAGCACTTTGGGCTTCTCTTTGGCATATCAGAATTGCCAGCATCACTACTCTTACACTTCAGGGCCATTATGAAGTCAAAAAAGGTGACTTGCACACAAGCACTGCGATACCACAACAATCGATCTGATAAGTGAGATGGCTACTGACTAATGGGCAGGGAACATGTACAGTGTGAATACTCTGGACAAAGAGATGATTCTTGTTCTGGGCAGGATGGAGCAGGGCAGTGTGAGATTTTATCACACTATTCAGAACTTATGAATTGTTTATTTCTGGAATTTTACGTTTTGTATTTTTGGACTGCAGTTGATCCAAGGTAACTAACTGAAAGTAGAAAAGTGAAATTATGGATAAGGAGGACTATTATACAGAGATAAAGAGAGACAAGAGGAGAGAGCTGACCTCAAGGACTTCGTGGTTTTCATGTGAAGACATCTGGCACAGAGCTGTGCCTCATGCAGGTGGCTTGAGAGAGCAGGTATAAATCTGGTACCGATAGGCTTAATTTTCTGTTGACAGATGGGCTATTTTAAATGAAACTATGGGGAACTGGTATGGAAGGACTGAGAACACCACCTCCCCTGTGGTGTCCCATTTCCTCCGAGATGTGCCTGCACACCTAAGAACAGTGCAGTCTGGCCTGTCTCTGGGTCATCGGCTGACCATGTTTCTCTCTTCCTGGTCCGGGAGGAGATTTCTGGTTAACATCATGTCCCCTGACAAAATGACTTTCTGTCATTTTCTTCAGCTCCATTTTCAACCTGGTTCCTATTTTGCTCGGAGGCATGCTATGGTCTGAATGTTTTTGTCCCCTCAAAATTCACGTGTTGAAATCCCAACCTCAAGGTGCGACCTTTGAGAGATGATTAGACATAAGGGTGTTGAGCCCTTGTGAATGGGATTCGTACTTTTATTAAAGCACTAATGGGGGACTGCCTGTGGTTTTGTGTGAAGCCATCTGACACAGAGCTGTGCCTTATGCAGGTGACTTGAAGAACACACAACCAGGTATAAATCTGGCATTGACAGGCTTGAATTTTCAGTTGAAAATTAACCCATCTGACTATCCCCTTTCACCATGTGAAGATGCAGCGAGAGGGCATCATCTATGCCCTAAACAGATACTGCCTGCACTTTGGTTTTGAACTTTGCGGCCTTCAGAACTGTGAAGAAATAAATGTTTTTTGTTTATAAACCATCAATTTGTGGTCTTTTTTTTATAGCAGCCCAGATAGACTAAGACAAGGAGGGTGAGTTTGTTTTGTGAAAAGGGTATTTGGCTTATTCTGAAAGCAGAATGTCTTTAAATTCAGTTTGTTTGTTTTGTTTGTTTTTAAGAGTTGGAGTCTCACTCTGTCCCCCAGGCTGAAGTGCAGTGGCAAGATCATGGCTCACTGCAGCCTCAACTCACTAGGCTCAGGTGATCCTTCCACCCCAGCCTCCTGAGTAGCTGGGACTACAGTCATGCACCACCATGCCTGACTAATTGTATGATTTTTTTTTTTTTAGTTGGATTCTCACTCTGTCACCCAGACTGGAGTGCAGTGGCACGCTACTGGCCACAGCAGCCTCAACCTGCTGGGCTCTGGCAATCCTTCCGCCTCAGCCTTCCAAGTAGCCGGAACTACAGGCATGCGCTACCATGCCCAGCTAGTTTTTGATTTATTGTAGAGACAAGGTCTCATCAAGTTGCCCGGATGGGTCTTGAACCCACGGGCTCAGGCAATCCACTCACCTCGGCCTCTCAAAGTGCTGGAATAACAGGCTGAGCCACTGAGCCCAGCCTGATTTTTTTTTAAATAGAGATGAGGTCTTGCTATGTTGCCCAGTCTGGTCTTGAACTCCTGGCCTCAAGTGATCCTCCCACCTCAGCCTCCCAAAATGTTGGTATTACAGGCGTGAGCCACAGTGCCCGGCATTTTATGTTTTTTATGTTATTTTTCTTTTTCGTTAATCAATCCAGGCACTGGATATCTAATAACTAACAGGTATCAGCAGCCTACCAAAGTCAGTTTTGTTACCAAAGTTGTTACTATCCTAAAGACCGGTGCCTAACCTGTCCAGTTTAGAGAAGGTAGCTAGTGAGTACCTGTGTTGGCCCAAACCCGCTGTCGAGAGATGGGGGCACTTTGTAGCAGCACTTTGAAAGGTTGTCACCTCCTGGTAGACTGCTTCCTGTATGGAACCTTAATCTGAGAGTTGTGGTTCAATGGATCTTGTAAATGACAACTGAATAAAAATACTTATCTGTCAACCCCTTAACGGACAATGACTGTATTGCCATTTAGAGTTTTGACCCGAGTAAAGCGTGTTCTCATTCATAAGTGGGCCCTGATCGTTGGTCACATGAGCACAAAGATGGGAACAACAGACACGGGGCACTGGTAAAGAGGAAGGGAGGGAAGAGGGATAAGGGGCACACAACAACACACTTGGTACCAAGTCCACCGTCAGGGGGAGAAAGGGTCCACTAGAAGTCCAGATCTCACCTGCATGCAACTTACTTATGTAGTAAACCCTCACATGTACCCCACAACTCTAAAATAAATATAATAAAATAAAGAGTTGTTCTCAGCCCACCTTCCAGTTCTGAAAGATCCCATTGTCTTGCTAAGATGGATGGAAATGAGTGGACCCCAATATGACACAAAGTCCCTTTTTCTGGATGTGGGAGGGTTTATTATCTCCCTTTCTTGTATTAAAGAACTTCTAATGAACTGCTTCACACATAAAAAAAGGATGTATAATGTATAGAAAATAATATGAACACTCACATGTACCCATACCCATCTAAGAAATAGAATTGCAAGCCGGGCTCAGTGGCTCAGCCTGTAATCCCGCGCCTTGGGAGGTTGAGGTGAGTGGATTGCCTGAGCCTGCGGGTTCGAGACCTGCCTGGGCAGGCGAAACCTCATCTCTACAATAAATCAAAAAAAATTAGCCGGGCATGGTAGCGCACGCCTGTAATTCTGGCTACTTGGAAGGCTGAGGCGGAAGGATCGCCGGAGCCCAGCAGGTCGAGGCTGCGGTGGCCGGAAGCGGCCACTGCACTCCAGTCTGGGCGATCGAGTGGGACTCCAACTAAAAAAAAAAAAAAAAGAAAAAAAAGAAAGAAATAGAATTGCAGAGTACTCTCAAAGGCTCCTTTGAATCATACCTCATTCATATCCCTTTTCCATCCTCCCTTGGGTATTATGTGATTGTGATGGTCTCACCCAAGATTTTATTTTATTTTACTTATTTTTGAGTTGGAGTCTCACTCTGTTGCCCAGGCTAGAGTGCAGTGGCACGCTCACGGCCACCCCAGCGTCAACCTGCTGGGCTCCGGCGATCCTTCTACCTTGGCCTTCCAAGTAGCCGGAACTACAGGCGCATGCTACAACACCCAGCTAATTTTTGATTTATTGTAGAGATGAGGTCTCGTCAAGTTGCCCGGGCTGGTCTTGAACCTGCGGGCTCAGGCAATCCACTTGCCTCGGCCTCCCAAAGTGCTGGGATTACAGGCTGAACCACCAAGCCCGGCCACCCAAGATTTGAAATGACATCTATCTGTGTTTCTAAATAATATACTAAGTTTTGCTTGCAGCTGACCTTGATATAAATGGCATCAAACTAGATGTGTTCTTTTGCAACTTGCATTTTTTTGCATGAAATCATGTGAAATTAAGCCACATTGATGCATTAAATAACCATGTATTCATTTCTCCTGCTATATAGCACTCCATTCCATAGATATATATGACAATTCATTTATCCATTCTCTGTTGATGGACATTTGGGATGTTGTTTGTTGTTATAAATAGTAAGTTTGGGATATTTCTCACTATTACAAATTCTAATGCTATGAGTCTGTTTTGCACCTGCCTCTTGGTACAAATGTACAAGAGTTTCTCTAGGTTTGGTAAGTCGGAATGGGATTGCTGGGCATGAATATTTTTTATTCATCAACTATTTCCAAGTGTTTTTGCAAAGTGGTTGTACTAGTTTACACATTTAACATGAATATGTAAGAGTCTCCATCGATCTTTTCCTATTTATTTTTGTTGCTCGACTCACCTTTTTGCCAGTCTTGTCAATATGAAATGGGCATTTCTTTTACTTCTTATGAGAGGAAACCTTTTGTATTTTTTGGTCATTGATGCTTCCTTTTCTGTGTTGAGTTCCTCATATGTGTTCATATCCATTTAGCACAGCATCATGTGTGACTGAGTAAGGATAGATAAAGGAGCAAGGGCGAATGTTGACAGAAGGTGTGCTGCTTTTCTTTGCAAAGGCCCTGAGGAAGCAGGAAGTGGCCACTTCGGACCCCGTTATCACACCAACATGGGAGCCAGTGAGGATGATGATGGATATGAAGATGACTTCGATTTGGATATTTCTTTTGAAGAGGTAACAGTAATTTCTGCTCTTAAAACCCAAAGTGGCTCTTAAAACCCAGAGTGGGCTGGATGTGGTGGCTCAAGCCTGTTTCCCGGCACTTTGGGAGGCCAAAGTGAGAGGATTGCTTGAGTCCATGGGTTCGAGACCAGCCTGGGCAACTTGATGAGACCTCATCTCTACAATAAAAATCAAACCAAATTAGGCAGGTGTGGTAGCTCGCACCTGTAGTTCCAGCTACTAGAAAAGCTGAAGGACCGCCTGAGCCCAGCAGGTCGATGCTGGGGTGGCCATGAGAGTGCCACTGCACTCCAGCCTGGGTGATGGAGTGAGACTCCAACTCGAAAAAAGAAAAAAAAACCCAGAGTGTTTTTGTTTTCCTGCCGAATGGGGAAATTTAGCCAATGGACCATGACCATTTTACTTAAAACTTAAATTAGTCCATTTTCTTTTAACATTTGCTTCCTCTGTCTGTTTGACTCCAGGTGATTTTAAATGGGTAGTAGGGAAGTACTAACCCTGCTGATGTCTATAGTCAGCCCCTGCCTGCTGACTTCACAATCTGGCAAAAACATATTTAGATTTCCTACCAAGTGAAATTTTATACAATCAACTATTATAAGGAAATGAGTAGCTCCTTGACAAAGTAATGCTGTTTTATAATATTGTAATAAGACTAAATCATGTAATATCAGCTTGACCATCAGTTTTCTGAATATTATACAGCAAGGTACTTAAAATTCCTGAGCCTCAAATCCTTTATTCACAAATTGAGATCAGTACTGTCTTTCCCATCTCCATTCTAGGGTTCTTGGAAGTATCAACAATGACCATATTTTAAAATATAAGGCATGCCAGGCATGGTGGCTCATTCCTATAATCCCAGCACTTTGGGAGGTGGAGGTGAGAGGATTGCTTGAGCCCAGGGGTTCCAGACTAGCAACTTGGCAAGACTTCATCTCTATAATAAATACAAAATTAGCCAGATGTGGTGGCACACACCTGTGGTTCTAGCTACTTGGAAGCCTGAGGCAGTAGGATCGCCTGAGCCCAGCAAGTTGAGGCTGTGGTAGCCATGAGTGTGCCACAGCACTTCAGCACTCCAGCCTGGGTGACAAGACTCTAACTCAAAAAAATTTTATAAATATATGGCAATTACAGCAAGTAAAGCAGTTTAATTACCATTCTCTGCTCATCCTAAACCCTTTCCCTTCTCTGACTTTAGGTTAAACCACTTCCTGCTGCCAAAGGAGGAAATAAGAAATTTGTGGCAGAAACCAAGAGGACATCTATATCTAACCCAAAGACCATTTCCAGGCTTGTCCCCCCGACCTCAGCATCTCTCCCGACAACCACCGTGGCTCCCCATCCTACTCACATGGAGCGGAAGGGGCAGAATTCTGTGGCCATGCTGTCGAGGCTCTTTGATGTGTCTTGTGATGAAACCCTCTGCTCTGCGGACAGCTTCTGTGCCAATGACTACACCTGGGGGGGTTCCCGATGCCATTGCAACTTGGGCAAAGGTGGTGAGAGCTGCTTAGAAGGTAGGTCTTCGGGGGAGGGGAAGAACATAGTGGCGGGTGGGCACCACTGAGAAACAAAGGGTAGTTTATGGTCTAAGCGTGGTTCCCTCTAGTGCCTTTTCTGAGATAGGACCCTTCTTCCATGTATCGGTCACTAAGGTAGTTATACAAGGCAAATTGTGAGGCAACTTCCATTGTTTCTAAGTAGAAGGCAGCCCTGTTTTTATATGTTAAATGTGTATTCCCTTTGGAGCAATCAATAAATCATCCCAACAGCACCTTGAAGAGGTGGGCTTTAGTATTACAACATCTCTGCTGAAAAATGCAGCCCGTACATGAGTATTAGGGTTAGGGAGAATAATACTTGGACCAACTTACATTACGCAAATGTATAGCTGAGCGCAGGTGACAGATCTTAAAGCCATTGATTTCTTTTTAGGGAAGCAAGTGCCAATCTCCAAAAAAAAAATGCAGTTTCTTCCTAAGAATTTCAGAAGCTCAGAGTCTTGTAGAATAAGAATAGCAGGTGTAAAAAGTAGAGAAAAGATGATAGTAAGCTAAACTGAACATATTAGTGGGGGGTTTTATTTAATAATACCCAGGTAACAGTGCATATTGATTTTTACTTTTGAAGAAGTGAAATAGCATTCTTTTGTGTTGTCTTTTTTCTTTTCAGATATTGTTATACAGTATCCTCAGTTCTTTGGTCACTCCTATGTAACCTTTGAACCTCTGAAGAATTCCTATCAGGCATTCCAAATTACTCTTGAATTTAGGGTAAGGGGGATTTGTTGTTTGATAAGTACTTTTTGGACACCTTAACACAGCAATGCACTACATTCAAAGGCAGGGGAGAGGCAGAGGGGAAGCAAGGAGAGTGATCAAAGGTAAATATGACACAGAGCTTGTCTTTAAACCAGCTCACAGAACAGCAGGAAGGATGGGCACATTCACAACATTCAAGTATGCCAGTGGGGAGAGGGTGGGTTTTGTGTGTCACTGGACTATGGAAGTGACTGGCCTGAGGCTCCCAGTGAGAATGCTGGGGTCTCAGCCATGCTGTTCATGACAGTGATTCCTCCCAGGCCAGGATTTCAGAAAAAATAATGCATTCTCCATTCCAAAAGATTTTTTAAAGAGATCCCAGCCATCTGCCTTCATTGTGACACCTGTATTGTGACAAATTAAAAACCCTGAAACTCTATGCAACCCTGAAATATTGTGAGGGCCCAATGGAAGATCTCTGCAGATGCAAATTCAATCAGTGACCTCAGCTTAAAGTGTTATTTTGGGGGGTTATCTCCAAAGACACAAAAATATTTGGAGGTCTGGAAACAAGTTACTCTTGAAGTCATGGCCGCAGTGTAAAGTGTCCAAGAGATGGCCTGTCTTAGTCTAAGACAGCCAGCATGGCTATCAGCTGGGCTGTTTTTACTGTCCTGTTCTCCTGATAGAAGGAAAGAGGCAAAATTGCATGCCTACCCAGAAAGAGGGAAGTAGAAAGAAGAGAGGAAAACAATGTAATGCTCTTTGGTGAGAATAGAATTTGGTGGGCATGAGCAACATCCTCTCTGCGACCATGGTCTTTGCACATTTGGTTTTCCCAAGGCTCCTTAAGTTGATCCACAAAGCCAAAGAGCAGGTCAGAGATGTGGTCACTTTCCCCTCACTTCACCGCTGTCCCTCACACTCTCTTTTTATCGCTGCCATTTGTTCATTGAAAATATATTGGGCCAGGCGTGATGGCTCAAGCTTGTAATCCCAGCACTTTGGGGGGCCAACGTAAAAGGATTGCCTGAGCCTGTGGGTTTGAGACCAGCCTGGACAACATGGTGAGACCTCGTTTCTACAACAAATAAATAAATAAATAAAATTAACTGGGTGTGGTAGCATGCGCCTGTAGTTCCAGCTGCTTGGAAGGCTGAGGCAGAAGGATCACCTGAACCCAGTGGGTCGACTCTGGGGTGGCTGTGAGCATGCCACTGCACTCTAGCCTGGGTGACAGAATGAGACTCCCACCCACCCCCCAAAAAAGTACATTGGGACTGGCTATCTGGGAATTCACTGAAGCCCACAGCTGTCCCTTTGTAAATTGAATCAATCGGATTCTTAAGGAGAATGCTTAAGTTCCATATTCATCAGTGTGTTGAGATGCACTTTATGGAAGGGAGGTGCTCATTGTTCTTGTGGCTTTTGTTTGTATCATCACAGGCAGAGGCGGAAGATGGCTTACTGCTCTACTGTGGGGAGAACGAACATGGAAGAGGGGATTTCATGTCCCTGGCCATCATTCGACGCTCCCTCCAGTTTAGGTAACTCCTGTCAAAGGCCCTGTGGGTTTATTTGTTTGTTTTACATTATCTTATGTTATATTTGCATTTTTTATAGTGTGACTAAAATATATACAGGATGGATTCCAGTAGATAAAGAAATGGTGTGTATAAGATGAGCATGGACCCATTTGCCAAATGCTGGGATATCAGGATTATAGTAACCCTTGAAACTTGAGTTCTGGCACCTTGTAACCATTCATTCATTCAACAGCCAGTTTCTTGAGCACCCACATTGTACCTGGCATGGCTGTAGATCCTAAGGATGCAGCTGTGAGCCTGAGAGATAAAATCCCTTCTCTCCTGGAGCTCTAGGTGGTTGTGATGGGAAGAAGGCTGGGATCTTCTCCTCGTCTTCTTGTGGCAAATGTGTCTGATGGCCACGGAGGGGAGAGAGGAGCCTCCAAGAGTTCCTAAGGGTTTACAGAGCCCCAGACCCCATCCTTATCTTCCCAGGGAGCTGGGGTATACTCTTCGATTTGCCTCCTCTGCCTGATCATTTGTTCCCACAACACACTTTAGAAACCACCTTTAGTTTGTGTGTGGTCTCCTGGGGGACAAGAGTTTTGTGGGGAGGTGAGTATTTTAATCACTCTGATGGAGGCATACACTACACCTATTTGTGAATGGCCAGTGAACACCAACCTTGTCCTTCTGTTTAGTGCACTGGCTAAGAGCCTAGTGGCACCAATCCCCTGCTACCTGACCTTCAGCATATGATACAACCTTTCCAAACCCATGTTTCCTTATAGGGCTACTGTGAAGATTCAGTGAGTTAATCCATAACATGCTTAGTACAATTCTTGACTCAGAGCAAGCACTTAATAAGCATCGACCATGATTGTCTTTTAAAAATTAAGAAGACGTTTGAGCATCCCACTCAGGCTAGAAAATGGGCCCCCATCTTTTGCCAAATGATTGTTTTCACAGAAGTTTGATGTCAGCCACCAGGATCTGGGGCTGTGGTTTTAACTTTGTGGGGCTCTAGCACTTAGAGGATCGGATGGACTTTCAGTAGCTCTGGCCTTTTTGGCTGGTAGCAACTATCTACCTCTACAGCTCCTGCTGAGTGAATCTGATATCCTCCTCTTAGGTAAACCTGTCCCGCCATGTCTCTTGACCCCATCTCACTCCATTGAGGGTCTTGAGACAAAGGGAGGGCCTAACATGGCTGCACATAAGGCAAATCCTGATAAAGAAAATGCTGGACTGGGCATAATGGCTCATGCCTGTAGTAATCCTAGTACTTTGGGAAGTCCAGGTGAGATAATCAAGGCTGCAGTGAGCCATGATTTTGCCACTGCCCTCCAGCCTGGGTCACCAAGTAAGACCCCAACTTGGAAGGAAGGAAGGAAGAAAGGAAGGAGGGAAGGAAGGAAAGAAGGAAAGAGGGAAGAGAAAAGAAAGAAAAATAAAAAGAAAATGTTGGCTGTGACTCCTTCCCCACTGGCAATTTCAGGATCTATGTGGAAGGGGCATGGTGGCTATTTGGAAGTTGACCAGAAAATACCAAAATTCTGTGTATTTGGTGGGCACCCTGGACCATAAGGAGGTTTGGAAAAAATCAGGATGAATGCAGCCATCTGAAGATGTTCCCCCTCTGTTCTCATACCTCACCCCAGAGCCCTAGCCTCCTATGGAGATCTCGCTTGTATTTGGGCACAGCTGAACACAAATGACAGGGCTGGCCAGCTTGCCAAAACGAGTATGAAGACTTGGATTTTAACATTTTGTTGGTATCACTGAACCTGCCATTTGAGAGTTGAGGAAAGTCTCCAGAGAAATCCATGAGAGCAGAGTGACTCATGTTCTAATTTACTGCACCTTGAATCCACTCTAAGCACCTGGCAATCTCTGAAAGGGAGAAGGAGGGCCTTAGTTGCCCATCATGTTCTAGGCTGCAGAGAAAGTCAGGTTAAACAAGGCTCTACACTGAAAGTTCCTATGGGCAGATTAAAGATATCTAGCCTGAGATCGTCCCAGGAAAGAGGCATCCAGTTCTTCCAGGTATAGATTTAAACAGCTCTTGATAGTCATACACCTAACTCTGAACAGATTGACTCTGAAAGGAGCCATTGCCCTCGAAGTGATGTCCATTGAATCTGAAAATATAATGAGCTGGTTGATCAAAGAATCTTCCTTTCCTTTTCCTCCCCCGCAGGTTTAACTGTGGAACTGGGGTTGCCATCATCATAAGTGAGACCAAAATCAAACTGGGGGCCTGGCACACGGTGATGCTCTACAGAGATGGGCAGAATGGGCTACTGCAGCTGAACAATGGCACCCCAGTGACAGGCCAGTCCCAGGTGAGTGTGAGCCTCACGCCTTGCCCTCCTTCCCACCACCCACTATAAGCATACTGAGAAGGGCCCACTGCAGAGAGGTGAGGCATAGTTGTCAGGACTCAAGTTCTGGACAGGCTTGGTGAGGCTCATTTTTCATGGTGAACCCATGCAACTGAGCTTTGAAGTGCTCCTGCCCAGTCTTGCCACTCCCAGCGAGCATTCAGAGCACACATTCATCCCCCATCTTCCAAGGAGAATTGAACTTGCAAGCACCATTGCTGTTGGGTGCACAGGTACATGCTGCTGTGGACCTTGTGCCAGGAACATAACCTCTTTCCACAAGGACATCAAAACCAGGGGTAGAGGAAGGCCTGTGTTGGAAGAATAGAACCCGTTATGAGTGTCAAACACAAAGCTTGATTTTAAGGCAAAGGTGTTGCCATCCTGTGGCTTTAGAAAATAGTCCTGGGGCAACCCCTTCAAGTCCTCTCCCACTGTGGAAGCTTTTCTGTTCTCTCAATGAATCCTGCTTTCTCAAAAAAAAAAAAAAAGAGAGAAAGAAAGAAAAAGAAAATAGTCGTGAAATGTTCACTTGGCTCAATGTGCAGGAATAATGTGTTCATCTATCTTTTGGGGGGGCCATGATTGTAGGAAGTGGTGAAAAAAATTTTGAATGTTGGGCTACTCAGCAAATCACCTAGGTATTTACATATTTGTTATGCTCTGGGCAATTTTAGGACTGTTTAAAATAAACAGTTTGGATCAGCAGCTTGCCAAGAAACTGAGCCTGTAATTATAAGCAGGCCATTGTCTGTATTCTCTGAGGAAAACTGTAGCAAGAAATCCTACGTGTGTATGTCTATAGCTTCCTTCCTGCCTGGGCTCCTCACTATTTGCTAGTAAGACAGGTTATATAAAGGTGCATCCCTTGCTAACCCTTTCTCTCCACCAAAAGAAAAAAATCTCATCAATTTGAATCCCACTGGTTTTAAAGGAAATAAGATTCATATTTGGTAAATGTGAATCTGGGGAGATCACTTATGCCTACATGGCCAGAAAAGGGAAAAACAGAGTAAATAAACTTCAGGGCCACACAAAAGCCAGAACATAGGCCTAACATGATAAAAGTAAGTTTGATAGAAATAAAGAAACTTCTAACGTGGGTCCAGAATACTAACATGAAGACAGGATGGAGAAGCTACAATTAGAAGCTACACCTGTGAAAATGTCTAATAATCTAAAGCAAGGAAGTTCAATAAAGGTTAACAAACAGGGCCACGTGGTGACGACAACAACAAGGTAAAGACATTATAGATTGTGTTAATAAAGTCATGGCATCTAGAAGAAGGAAGTGACAATCTTATTCTATTCTGGTGGCTATGTGATAGCTTCCAGTGACTCTAATGGTGACATTAATCCTATAAGAGGATTACATTTGTATCTGTGATTAAGAAGGCCATAGACAAATTGGAGCATGTTCAAGGGGCAGTCACCCAAACAGGAAGATGACTTGAAATCCCTTCGATGACTGAAGGAGTGAGTGATGTTTAGTTTAGAAAAGAGAAGATGAAGGCGTGGATGGTGGCTTTTCATCATAAAGTCAAAGGGAGAGTCTTGGGGAACAAGGAGTTACTCTATGGACCCCTAAGGCTAAAGCTGAATGGGGAGAGCTTCAGGGAGACCAATTTTAGCTTCACGGCCACCGCACTCCAGTCTGGGCGACAGAGTGAGACTCCAACTCAAAAAAAAAAAAAAAAAAAGAAAGAAAGAGGTGCACCAGACTATCTCAGGGTCTCCTGTCCTTAAGGGGTATTTAAAATGTAACTTATCTAAACCTTTTGATAGAAATGTACACGGAATCCAACAACCAATGGGAGCTTGGATTATAAGAGTTCTTATATACTTTTCTAATCCCAAGGCTCTACGATTGTAATTAATAGAATGGTTAATCAAGCCAGGTGTCGTGGTAAACGCCTCAGGAGGCTGAGGCAGGAGGATCGCTTGAGTCCAGGAGTTCAAGGTTGCAGTGCCATGATCAAGTCTTGGAAACATAGCTAGATTCCATCTTAAAAATAAATTAATTGCAAGAAGCATGTGACTTTATGGACACTCAGGGTGAAGTTTGCCTCTATCCTACATGACTTGCTAAGCAAGTTGTACAAGCAGGACCACAGATGTGGAATGTTTATTAAATTGTCTTGGGAGATAGTGATTCTGTCTTAAGTGGCATTCCCCAGAAACAGACCAGAGATGAGTCCTGTGCAAGTGATGTGTTAAGAAAGTGATCCCAGGGGAAACTGCTAAGTCAGAGGAGATGGACAGGGAAGAGGAAGAAGTCAGCAAGAGTGAGACTGCAGGCAAAGTTCTTCAGAGTATGGCTTCTGCCTGACCCTACAGGAAGATCTGGAGTATAAACTATGCCTTAGAGTTACCCCAAACTGCTAAGGACCGTCCTGAGAGAATGCAAATTCCAGAGCACCTCCATTTCTCTGTGTAGACAGCAAACACAGACTCCAGATACCAGAAGGCAACCCTCATCAGAGGAAGGTAAAAGGCAAATTCCAAGACTATTGCCTGGGATGTTGTGAAGGGTACCTCAAAGGAGCCACTCACCCCGTGAGAAACATAACGCTCTAGAAAACAATTGAACTGTGTGGACCCATGCTGTGGTCCTGGGTCAGGGAATAGGACTGGAAAAGTGAGGATAGGATCCAAAAGAAGTGAGTTCTGAGGATCTTGAAGAAATAAGCCAAGAGGGCATTTCAGTCATCTAATGAAAGCACTATGCTTAGTGGCTGGCAAACAGCACAACTGATCCTTTAAACCCCGCTGCAAGTCCTGTCAAGCTGCCTAGCTCTTGTTCAGTCTACTGTTTACAAATGATTCTTATCTCTTCATTAGAAAAGACAAAACAATGATCAGATTTTCCGCTTGCTGGTAACAAAAGTGTATATTTCAGTGGCTTACACTCTGGACACTTTATAGGTTCAGGTAGTATACCTTTCTTCAGTACTCTTTAATCCAAATGAATAAGATATTTCTTTAATTAAAAAAAAATGACCAAAGGTGCCTTAGTTTTCTCCCAACTAATTAATGTTCATCTCTGTATTTTGTAATCTGCAGTCCAGATTGTGGTTTGGTCTAACATTGGAAATTTCCCTACCTCACTATAATAACACTTAAGAAAAAATCATATCCACAAGCAAATTTCAGAAAACGTTGCCACACATTCTGTTTGGCAATCTGCCACCTCTACCACCCCGCCCCTGAACATACACATAGTGTTTCTTGCAGGATATAGTGTAAAGGTGCCTAGGATAGTGAAAGGGTAATTGTTGACCCACATATACACAAAATTAGTATTATCACCTTTTGAGGCACAGAATAGCCCTATGACCCTTCCAGAGTACACAGTCACTTGGTGTCAGGACTGGAAAGAGAAAGGTTTTCTTTGGATGCCAGGCATGGTCACTGCCCCTTGGGTTGGGCTTGACTCTGACCTCCCTTCCTTTCTAGGCATTGCAAAATCATCCCTTATAAAAGCAAAGTACTCTGAGAAGCTCCCTGAGTTCCCAGTGGTAACCACGGATTTAATTTTCTTGCAGGGCAATGTCTTAAATTATCCATAAATGCCTTAAGGTGTCCATAAATACTAATGGAAGAAAACACTGGGACTGTAACCTACATCTTAGCTGTGCCCCTCATCAAAATCTGTTGTGTAGCCGGGCGTGGTAGTGTGCACCTGTAGTTCCAGCTACTTAGAAGGCTGAGGCGGAAGGATCGCCGGAGCCCAGCAGGTCGAGGCTGCGGTGGCCAGGAGCGGTCACTGCACTCCAGTCTGGGCGACAGAGTGAGACTCCAACTCAAAAAAAAAAAAAAAATTTGTTGTGTCTTGACTTTTGATTTTGTTGAGTGAGATAGAGTGTTCATGAGTGTTCATTTCTCTTAAAGGGCCAGTATAGTAAAATTACCTTCCGGACACCTCTCTATCTTGGTGGTGCTCCCAGTGCATACTGGTTGGTCAGAGCCACAGGGACAAACCGAGGCTTTCAAGGCTGTGTGCAATCGCTTGCTGTTAATGGGAGGAGAATTGACATGAGGCCCTGGCCACTGGGAAAAGCACTCAGCGGGGCTGATGTGGGTAAGTGCCTGGTGGGTTAGGGTGCTCTTATGGGATTGCCTTTTTGGTCTGGCCCATGGAGGGGGGCAGCAACATCAGCTGCAATCCTGGGAAGCTGATTAATGCAGAACTTCAGGAGGGAGGTGGGCCCAAGGAGTGAGGTTGGTGTGCTGCAAAAATGTTGGCTCTGAGTGTGAACACCAAGGTATGGTACCAGTATGGTTGCACCAAACCCTTGGTTGTGTTCTGCCACCATCTTGAACTTCATCATGAAACATGGCATGGTCTCCTTGGACAAAGCAACAAGTCCTTTCAGCCCTTTCGCCTCATCTCCTCCAATCCAGTGGAAAATCTAACACAATACTGTAAGAGTTTTCATGTGTTCTCTGCGTCTAAGAGAAATGGCCAAATTCCAATTTTTGACCAAACATCATCTTGTATGCCCTCTTGCTTACTCTTCACACTAACTTTACAAGGTAAAAATTGCTATTATATCCATTTTATAAATGAAGAAACTGGGGCTTGTAGAAGTAAAATCACTTATCCAAAATAGCAGGCAGAGCTAGTATTATTTTTAAAGCAATAAGGACATTTATTCTATCACCAAAGTCAACAGATAGGTAATTCCAAGGTTGGTTAATTTAGTGACTGTCCTAATTTACTTGGTCTATCATAACAAAATACCACAGACTGGGTGGCTTAAACGTCAGAAATTTATTTTCTCATCATTCTGGAGACTGGAAATCCAAGACCAAAGTGTCAGCAGGGTTGGTTTCTCCTGAGGCCTCTCTCCTTCACTTGGCCCGCATCTCACTGTGTCCTCACATGGCCTTTCCTCTGTGTGTGCACACCCACTGTGTCTCTCTGTGTATCTAAACTTTTTCTTATAAGGACACCAGTCAGACTGGTCTAGATTCCACTCTTATGACCTCATTTAACATTCGTTACCTCTTTCAAGGCTCTGTCTCCAAATACAGTCACATTGGGGTTAGGCTTCAACCTGTGAATTTGAGGGGAACACAGTTCAGTCTATAACAAGGACTCCGTTACTGCAGAACTCTGGGTTGGTGTCTCTGTGATTCTCTTACTGTTCACTCAAAACTCAGAGTATCACATCATCCATGACACTGTCCTTGGCAAGAAATGCCAGTCTCAAAATTAGCCGGACGTGGTAGCGCGTGCCTGCAGTTCCAACTACTTGGAAGGCTGAGACAGAAGGATCGCCAGAGCCCCGCAGGTCAAGGCTGCGGTGGCCGGGAACGGCCACTGCACTCCAGTCTAGGCGACTGAGTGAGACTCCAACTCAAAAAAAAAAAAGAAATGCCAGTCTCTTTCTTGGCTTTCATTTCCTCCCATCTCTAAGATGTTATTCTGACATAATACATAGTGAACACTGTCTTCTTGCTACCTAGATTCTGCCATTCACATTTTGCTCCATTTGCTTTACCATGTATTACCCCATCCCTCTCTCCATTCCTCAGTCAGAGCTAGGAGTCAATCCTCATGACCCCAGATAAAATGTTTTGTTTTACTTACTTGCTTTATAGCTAATATGAGTTCAATACTACTTTACGTAGGCACCACTCTAAACGACTATAATCGTCCCAAGGTTCCTATGAAGTAGGCACTATAACGACCTTAGACTATAGATGAGAACCAATGACCCAAAACAGTTAAGTACCTTGCCCAAGGTGGTAGAGCCTAAATGTGACCCTAGCCATTCTGGGTCAGTGACTATCCTCTTAACCAAATCTATTACACCAAAGGCCACAAATTGCTTCCCTCCACCTCACTCATGCGTAAAGGTGATGCCATTGTTATAACTATGAAAGATGAGGTTTACTTAACAAGAAAAGTTTGCTATCCATAGGCTATCCCCTGTGTATTTTTTTTTCCCAGTTGATCACTTAGTCAAGGTAAGCAATAAGCAATGACTGAAACAGTTATGAAAGCTCCCACTGTGGTGGGACAGTGTCTCCAAAATCCCTCTTCTTGGATACCTGTGAGAATTCAGAACATAAGAACCAGCAGTTCCATCAGAAGTCTCACGCAGTATTTATGAACCAGGACTCTGAAGGCAAATTGCCTGGATTTGACAAATCCTTATGACTCAGTCTCCCTATCTATAAATAGTATCTAGTATTATTTTATTATGTATAATAGCATTATAGTAATACCACAGTATTATATACTACTATAATATTACTTCATGTAATATGATATAATATTGTTATGGTAATTATAGTATTATTTATAATAGTATATAAGATTTTGCTTAAATGAATTGCAGTGCATTAAAGTACTTAGAATAGGGCCTTGCACTGTATTGTAAATATTGTTGTGTTATTAATATTTTTATGTTATTATTAGTGTTAATATAATATATAATATGTACAATATAGTATTGTATTTTATTACATTATTAATATGCTATATATAATAATTATATTAATATATTTATGTGATAATATATATCAATATAATATATAATTTAAGAAGTGGAAATTATATTACATCCATCTTATAGATGAAGAAACTGGGACCTGTAGAAATTAAATCACTTATCCAAAATAGCAGGCAGAGGTAGGATTGTTTTTATAGCATTATATAATTAATATAATATGTAATAATATTGACATTATTATGTTATGTTATTAATATTATTATTACTATTCTAACTTTGCCCATCAAACCAGCGATAATTTGTTTCTTCAGGGAAATAGCCCTGAGCAGACATGGCAATCTCAAGGCTTTACAGTAACTTCTGACAGTTCAGAATTTGCAAAGTTGAACAAGATCTGATTTCTGCCAACTTTAAAAATTCTTGCCTAATGTGATACTAACTTTTCCATTGAGCAGATGGCACCAAAAGGACCTGCCTTGCTTGCTCCAGCTTCCTGGAAGCAGCTATTGGGCTATTAGATGTCTCTCTATGAACCTCAATGGCATGTATCAGTCATGTTGGTCTTTTTCATTTCTTCCCATTTGATGTTCCCCAGGAAAATACAGAGCAGTACAAGAGCCAGGCTGGTTATCTTTTTTCAACCTCCATATTAGAGTTAGACCTCCTGAAAATTGAGTTTTTATAAGTCAAATGGAGGTCATTGTTCTTCCATTTGATAATCTAACTTGGCATTGGCATCTTCAACCATGGCTTTTTCTCAACCTCTTCCCTCCCCCACCAAACCTGTTTCTACTCCCCAGGGAGGGCTTTTGTTACTTGGTTAATCCCACATCATCTCCTGTCTCCTTCATTGTACTGTGAGAGCTACTGCACTCTCTCTGCAAGTCACATTCTAGGACATCAGCAGTCTCAGCAAAAGTTTGCATTCTCTGACCCAGTCTTTTTCTTTTATGATTTCTGCTCAGATTCTCAAACCTAAACCACCACTATTCATTTATTCCAACCCTATCTTGGATCGCCACACCCTACTGGAGCAATGTCACAGAGTCACTTCCTAAGTCATATGAGATTCAAGAGGTCAGCATGGACAGGGTCTCTCTATGACTTACCAGTTCTTTTACTTATTCTCCATGCAATAAATACTTGTTTGACCACCTGCTTAGTATTAGTCACTGTGCTGGATGCTGGAGATAAAGTAATGAACAAGACAGACAGGATCCAGCCCAGTCTTCCTGTGGCTTCCATGTGGAGAGACCAAATTAATCAAATAATTGCACAGATAGTTGTAAAGTCACAAGCAGGGGTGAATGTTATGAAGAAGTGATTGTGCAATGATAGCATATAATAGGGAGATGCTAGGGCCTGGGGATCAGGGAAAGTGTCTCTGAGGAAATTAATATGAAGCAAGAGTAGTAGTTAAAAGACGGAAAAGAGAGGAACAAGCATTCCAGGCAGAGGAAAGGGCTTGTTCCAATAGGAATAGGAGGGGGAGATGTGTGCCATGATCTAGTTTGTGTTTTGAAAAGATTCTCTGTAGACAGCTCATTGGAAGGGGCATTCAAGGTTACATGTAAACCAACTGAGGTCCACTGTAATAGTCCAGATGACAAATGAGGGTGGTATGATCCAGGTGGTAGTGGTGGGAGAGACAGAGACCGATTTGACAGATCATTGTTGGGGAGTGTTGGGAAGGCTTTGGTTATGGATTAGGCCCTGGGGTCAGGTTGCTCCTTGTTCATGGTATCTTTAAGAAACTCGACCCAATGATGTTCTACCTCCTTTTCCCTCTTTAGGAATGTTAATTCTCTTCTGCCCCTCATTTTATTATTTAGCACAAGCCTACACAACAGCTAGCCTACAGCAGGCATCAGTGAAAGTTACTTTATATGTTGATGAGGTCCCTCCAACCCTGTACATGCGTGACCTTGCCACACCCACTCCTCCTTCCCATGGCTCTCAGAGCTGAGAGTTTTCCTCCTCTTTAAAAGGAACCTATTCAGCTACAGTCTGCACTCACCTTACCCAGTATTCTCTGCTCAGTCGCCCAAGAGTCCTTAACATTTATTTGTGCTGTGGCCCACGTGGGCAGTCTGATGAAGCCTGTAGACTTCTTCTCAGAATGATTTTTTTTAATGCAAAAAAAATAAATAATAATATTATAAAGGGAAGCAATTATATTGAAATCCAGCTATCAAATATCTTTTAAGTTTTGCCATTACAACAAGATATGTGCTGCTTTTTTTTTTTTTTCTTGAATCAGAGTTTTACTCTGTTGCCCAGGCTGGATTGCAGTGGCATGATCACGGCTTACTGCAGCCTTGACCTGCTGAGCTCAAGCAATCCTCCAGCCTAAACCTCCTGGGTAGATGAGACTATAGGTACATGCCACCACGCCTGGCATGTTTTTTTTATTTTTGGTAGCACAAGGTCTTGCTGTGTTGCCCAGGCTGGTCTCAAACTCCTGGGCTCAAGCAATCTTCCCACCTTGGCCTCCCAAAGTGCTGGGATTATAGGCGTGAGCCACTGCACCCGGCCTTGTGCTGCTTTATAAAGCATTAAGGAAAATGATTATTTAATGGTGGGTGATTTCAAGGTAGCAGTGTGTATAAGTAATATTTTGAGATATTTGCAACAAATGACAGAATATGACAACTGTGAGGTCTATTGGTCACAAGTTACATGAACCACTACTACTGGAAGTACTACATTGATAGTTGGAGAAAATATATACTCAATTCCAGTCACAGGTTAGGGAAAATAAGGATGGAAGATTTTTTTCCATCTAGGTTCACAGATCCCCTGCTGTGATTCACATGTGCTCAGGTTCTCTCCAGCTCAGACAAGTGTCTTGCTTTGCATAACCCTGCTTCCCACTGGTTTAGGATTCTGGGAACCTCTTTTGTTAAGGTTGATGCTGGCAGTGGCTATTTCCACAGTCATCAAACACTTAAGTCTAGTTGAAGCAAGCTACTCCTCTGCTTCTCAGAAGCCAGTTCCTGTCCGCAGCCTCCCTCCTTTCTTCCCTCTGATCATCATTCTTTCAGTCTACCTTCATCATCATTCTTTCAGTCTACCTTCACCCTCTAGAATGAATCTCTCATTTCCTCCTTCTCTGGGTCTCTTCCATTCTTCACAGTCTCTCTGTGTCCTCTGCTGTTTGGTCCCTGTCTACCCTCCTGTAGGACTTCTTTCCTCTCTCCCAGCACTAGCACTCGTCAGTCTATCTTGCATGCCAGAGTAATCTTGCTGAAACACTGCTTTCAAGTCAACAAATCTGGCTAGGTTTCATGACCTCTCCCCCACCCTACTCCCACCTCTTAAAAAAAAATAGTTAAAGGCAGAAGATTTGTAAAGTAATTTCTTCCATGTGCATTTAAAATAACCCAAGGACCTCACTTCTTCGTGTGGAACCAGCTCTGTTCTGGGAAAGAATCACAACCCACAGAAATTGGTGGGGTGCAGGAACCTGTGAGAGTTTGGCTCTCTAAGATCAAAGTCAGTGTTTCTGTGGAGACTGTGACTGCTGGGGTGACATTCTCAGGACAAAGGCTGAAGAGAGAGAACCAGTCACGTCTGCTTGAACTTGCAGTCACTGCCAGCTGGAATTCACGGAGGTTGGCCCACCCCACCTGGAGTTGCAAGCTGGCTGCCATGGGTTTCATTAAATTCTGTTAGAGGCCCCTGAAGTCAGTCTTCTCTCCTGGGTCCACATTGGGTGCTCAGCCCTCCCCCCTCCTCCCAGTGAGTCTTTATGAAAAGAAAAAATTGTGTCAATTCAAGGAACGCAGATGACTGAGGGGAGGGGAAGAGACTCACCCAGTTAAGGGGACACATTCAGGCCAAGAAGGGCTTTTCCAGCTCCAGAGAGGTGGATGGGGTGGGGTGGGTGGAGGGGTGGGGGAGTGGCACCAACTGGACCCTTCACTTCAGGCCCTCGACAAAAATGTTTTGTACTCACCTATGTAGTTTTGGATCAGTTCTAACTTATTTCTTACATACAAAGATAAAAGCCCAAATAAGCAGAAGAAAAGAGCCCTGGAAAAGTCAATTTGTTTTCATTTCATTACTTGAAAATGACAACATACACTCTCTATGGTGCTCTCTGATATGTTTGATAAAGATAACTCATTCACCTAGTGTTGAACCTTTTAACACTTTTTACTACCAGGCACCTTCCTGTCCCTCATAAGATTGCAACTCTGGAGGCAGGAATAGGGATTCTAGAACCCACATACTAAAGTATTATGGAGCCCTCCCTCCCACCCCCCCTTCCCCAGACAGAGTCCTCCACAGTGCAGGCGAGTTAATAAGCTTAAACATGGCTGCTTAACTCCTTCAGTGCTTATCTTGCTTGTCTCAACTTTGAACCAACAAGGTAGCAGCACTTAAGCTAATTGGGGTCACACAAATTAGAACACTTTTAACATAAACACCCTGTTGACATTGGAGGGATTGAAATACGCTCTTGTGGGAACAACAGAGAGATGAATTAAAGCAGAAATAACTCCGTCATCCCCGTCATCCCCGTCAATGGTCATAAAATTGCCTAGCAATTTATTTTTTGATTTATTGTTTCCATCAGATTTTTCAAAATCTCTGTGGCCCTTCATACAGGACAAGCCAAAATCAAATTAAAATGAAGAGCAGGTCCCACTTATCCTGAAAGCTGGTTTGCATTGCACAGAGGAGGAAATCAACAGGAGAGAGAACTGAACTGTCTTTATTCCAATCCCCGAGCTGTCAGCGTGGGTGGCTCCAGGGTCCCGGACTGGCACATCGCGTGGATTGGCTTTGTAACCCCCATTCTGTGTTTAGGGGAGTGCAGCAGTGGAATCTGCGATGAGGCCTCGTGCATCAATGGTGGCACCTGCACAGCAATCAAAGCCGACTCCTACATTTGCCTCTGCCCCCTGGGGTTTAAAGGGCGTCACTGTGAAGATGGTGAGAAAGAAGCAAGTTGATGTTGGTTTCTGTCTGCATGTTAATTCATGTGGATGTGATTTTTCATCAGTGTGCTTTTAACAAAGCCCCATACGTTTTTATGGGATCAACATTGCGTAATTGGGAGGGATGGGGAATCTTTTTTTACTAGGCTGGGGTATCTCCAAGTTCCAAAATTTTGAACCAACCAAAGATATGTTCATCTGAAGAGGCTAAACATGAGTGGGCTCCTCTTAGCCCCTAGATAACTTTTTAAAAACTGTATTTGTATGGTTCGCATCAGACTAAATTCAAAGCAGTTAAAAAGTTCATGCTCATGATCTTTAGAATATCTCCATTTCAGAGAAAACACTGGGAAGGTATGCACAGAAACATGAACAATGTGATGGGACAAAAGTGACCTTGTTTTTTCTTCTTTGTACTGTTCTACTGAATTATTCCACCTTTCAATCCTGTATGTATATTGATTATGCAAATATATATATGTATGCACACATGTGTGTATATTTACATGTCAACACATATGCACTCACAAATACACCTAAGTGCCCATACACAAGCAAATAATAATTGAAAATTTAAAAGATTTTGAAAAATCATACAGGGTTAAGCATTTTTTCCCAGAATTCTATAATTAAAAACAAAACTGGGGCTAAGATCACAAAGCTACTCAAATTCCTCCCTGAGGAACCCAGATTTGGACCTAAGATAACAAACTGGGAAAAAAATGTTTGTAACATTGTGATCTCAAATCTCATGTTACTCATAAGAGGGCATATGAGTCAGGGTAAGCCAACGCTGTCACATGCTGTCTCACATTTCAGTAGCCTTTAATAATAAAGGCTGGTTCTTGCTCATGTTACAAATCACTGTAGGTCTGTGATGGTGAGAGCGAGATTCTGCTCCATGCAGTCATTCAGGGACTTAGGTTCCCACTGTCTAGCGGCTCTCTCAGGGCCTTAGAGTCCTCCACTGATTTCTGCATCCAACCAGCAGGCGAGAAAAGAGAGAGAGAGCATGGAGCATGGAGGAAGGTTTTAGGGGCTAGATCTAAGGTTCTGTATAATACTTTCACTCACATTCTACTAGCTAGAATTCAATCACACCACCAACCTAAGTGCAGGGCAGCTGGGAAATGTAGTTTAGGTTTGTGCTCTGGAGGAAAGGACACAGTGCACATCTAGCTGGTGTCTGCCACAAAGGAATTATTAACACCACGCTTGTTTCTTCAGCTTTCACCTTGACCATCCCTCAGTTCAGAGAGTCTCTGAGATCCTATGCAGCAACGCCCTGGCCCCTGGAGCCCCAGCATTACCTCTCCTTCACGGAGTTTGAGATCACCTTTCGTCCGGACTCAGGAGATGGGGTCCTCCTGTACAGCTATGACACAGGCAGCAAGGACTTCCTGTCCATCAACATGGCAGAGGGCCACGTGGAGTTCCGCTTTGACTGTGGCTCTGGGACCGGTGTTCTCAGGTGAGGACTGAAACCTTATGGAACCCCCTCCCCACAAAACCTGGACAGTAACCACTTGCCATCCAACAGCTTACATGCTTCCCGTCTTCCCTGCACGGTTGTCTTTTGAAATGTGTCCTGCTTCATACAGATGATATGCTTCCTTCCTATAGATAGTGCAAAGTCCTGCCTGCAAGTCTTTGTTTTCTCAGAGAACTACCCAGCAGGTGGCAATTCTTTGCTTCCAACTATAGAAAATAGACTTGCTTCAGGTAGATTGCCTCCATTTCTTTTTTTTTTTTTTTAATTTTTTTTCATTTTAAAGATGTGGGGTTCAACTCAGGGTTAGGTATACAGTGTTCATTATGCAGGTACCCTTGTTGATGAGGTGTGCCCCTCCCTCCCCTGGCAGTTTCCCTCAACTGCCAATCCCACCCCCGCTTCCCAGGCAGTTTCCCACTACTGCCAATCCCTTTCTTATAGTATTATGATAATTGTTCAAGGTCCGCTTATGAGTGAGAACATATGGTACTCTGTTCTTTGTTTCTATGACAGATCACTGAGTATGATAGACTCTAAATCCATCCCAGTTGCTGCGAATTCATATGT
>CAUYQG010254337.1:0-15730 GCA_963574415.1 Tarsius wallacei
CTCTGATTTTGAGTTACACTACAGAATCAGAAAGGCTGGAAGGTGGGCTTCAAACTCAGAACTGGCTACTGTGTTTTAGGGTTATGCTGTGAGGGCCAGTTAACAAACCAGCCATGGAAAGGTTGAATTGGCTCATCTTTACCTTTGCTGATAAGCCCTACTTAAATGCAGCCTGTAATTTTGTAAAGGAAATGAGAAACATCGAGAGAAATGACATATGTATAGCTCTGGGGCAGCAAGAATGATACTTCCTCAATTTGGATTCCATTTCCTTCTGCCACTTGCTTTTAGGCAGTTGAGTGTGGGTAGTGATGAGATATCAAACCCCTTAGTGTTTCCTTTTTTGGGAAATAAGGCACTTTAAAAAAAAAAAAGACAATAACTTACCCACCTGAGTCCTGAAACAGTTTGTCTCTCCAGTTTTCTGGCCTACACGCTTAGTTAGCTCTGATCCAAGTTTACAGGACAACAGCCTTGCTTTAAGCCATGTCCTGTTGTGGGCAAGATAATAGCAACTGTGCTGTCACAGCCTACCAGCAGGCTGGTGTTACCCCAAGGTCTCTTGGCTAAAGGCAGTTTCTTAGCAGCTGACTAGGACTTCGGTCATTAAGAAGCCTATGAGACTTTTACATTTTTGGTGGGAGACTGGGGGGAAAAAACATAAAATGCCACTTTATAACTTCAATAATAACCTGTAATTTATATTTACTGTGTGAATTTTTAGTCCTATATTTTAATAATTTGTAAATTGATCTCTTATTCCAATAATCCTTTGAACTCATAGGAGAACATCTGGGAGTCCAGTCCCCTGTCCCTTTGTTGACCCCTGCTTTCTGGACTGTTTAAATCCACTTTGGGATGGATCAAAGAGTCTAGAGAGACCACTCATAGATCCAGCTGCTGGCCTCCTGACTCTCTAAAGCCTTCACTGGAATTGGGACATTCACTCCAGCCCTAGCTGTGAACGTGACCAGAGACATTATTTATAATTCAGCCATTTAAGATATAACTGTACTCAAAAAGTCCTGTATATTTTTTAAAAGTTTTATTTTTCAGGTGAACAAAAATACATTCTAAGAACTCTGCCTAAGCCTGTGTAAATTGATTGTTTCTCTTACTGTACTTTGTGGGGAAGGAGTAAAGGTTGGAAGAATAAGTGGTCTGAGATGTGGTGGATGTGTGGTGATAAATGCGTTTAGGTGGAGACAGCAATTGCCCTGCTGTTCTCGGTGCCTGATGGCTTGACTGAATTGATTAGTGAAGGGTGGCAGAATCCATCTTAGTCAAGAAACAATCACAGGGTGGGAATAACAATGATATCTAGCTACAGCCACCTTTGCCAACCGTAAATAGGCTGAAAAAAGTTCTGCTTTACAGGACTCTGAGCAGATGCCTAGCTGACAGAGCTAAAGGTCCAGTAAGCATGAATATGAAGATGTATTGCAAACATTTAGCTGGCTGAGCACTGATGAGGTGAGGATATGTTGTCTGATAGCATCAGTTCTCACCTTTAAACCATTGGCCCCTAGATAACTCAAGTGCTAACACTGGGAAAGACAAACATGCATTTGTAGTGCTTGATCAGAGCTTTGTCCCCCCTTGGGGGAGGCAAGAGACCCAAAAGGCTGAGAGGTGTAGGTTGCTTCAAAGGTGAGACTTTTTCTCCCCTTAAAGCAAACAATAAAGACTTGTGGGTGAAAAGCACAAATACAAGGGATTAGTTATGCTGCAAAATACATGGTAAGCAATTGAGCTCAGCTCATTATTAGACAATGCTGCCCAGTACAAATCTGAGCAAGAAGCCAGTGTTGGTGGGGCCCCCTGAGGCCTGCACTTCAGCAGAGCTGTTGGGGGGTGGCTACTGTTCTTTTACATCACCTTGTAGTCTGCAGGGAGGCCTGGAAAAAGTCCGCCTTCTTTTATTTCCCTCTTCAGCCTACACAATGGCTTTCTGTGAGAGGGCTTGGTAAGGCAGAGCAGAAGGGGAGTGAAAGAGTTTCTGAGCTCTTTTAGCCTACCCCTCCTTCCTGCAGATGGTGGCATGTGGCTTCTGCAGCTGCACACGGCTTCCCATGTCTGTCACATACACTGATACGTACAGCAGGAGCCTGCTGGCCGACAAGACAAGGCCCAGTTTGCTGGAGAGTAGTGGTCAGAATAGCCTTGTTTTCCAGGGCTAGCATTTAGCTGCAAAATTGTCCATCAGGCCTTAAGCCAGGAAGGGGAGGTCTGTGCAAAGGGGGGCTAATTTCCTTCAACTGCTTTGTACCTGGACTACTGGGACCACTTCTAGGTGTTGCTTATATTGGAAGTTACTATGTGCATTTGTTTATTCCCTGACAATCTGAATTCTAAGAAAGAGATAATCCTCTTTTGAAAGTGATGTTTTGGAGGGTGGGGGATCAGGGAGCCCATTAGGCTGAGTTTGAGGGTATCTTTTCTTTACCCCATTGATGTTAAGGTGCAAAGAAGTATTTCTCTGAGGTTTTAAGCATAAGAGATATTTCTCTTCCTAATGGCTCTAGATTTCTACATGGCAGGAGACCGCAGTTTTGGAAGCTTTTCTGTCTACCTTGTTTTTTAGTTTTCACTGGGGAATTCTAAGATAGTGTGTTCTTTAGTTGTGTATTTATATCCTGTTTTGAAATGCTGAATGCAGTGTCTACTTGTTTCTACATGTTTCTTTAAGGAGAACTGAAATGTCAGGTCACGAGCTTGGGCTACCACAGCTATTTAAAAGGGGTAATAATTGTCCTTTCTTTCCTGTCTACAGAGAATGGAGGTATTTCTGGAATTACAATTCAGTAGCATAAGGGCCACAGCTGTATTTTTTTTCTCTCCCATCTCCCTCAGTGGAGGGAAGGACTGAGGTGGCTTTGCTCATTTCTCATGATCAGCACTAACTCAGTGCCTAGCACAGAGCAGTGGGTGCTTAGTTTATTGGTCATTAGGTTGACTGCCATGTTGGATGGAATCGATCTTAGTATTATTATGGTGTCCCTTTCACAATCCACTTGTGTACCTGAATTCACAGCCCATAATCGGGTTCAGGGTGTAGCTCGCTAAAGAAAAGCATAGCTACACTGACCTCTCTGGCCTCAGTTTCTTTATTTCCAAGCTGAGGGACTCAGAGTTGGCCTTCTTGCTTTTCCAGGTGCCAGAAGTCCACAGCCGTATTCCACGTGGTGCTGACAACATAGGATATGTCACCCAGTCATTGTCTCCTCTGTCCCAGCCCTACAGCCTAATGTTGAGAGCTATAAAAATACCTGCTCTGTCGACAGTTTTTTTGGTCTCATCTGTTTCACTTGCTGACTTAGCCTGTGGTTTTCTGCTGCCAAAAAGCCTGTGTTATGTTTTTTGTTTTCTCCAGTAGCTAATTAAACAAACAAACTTCTCTTTAGCACACACCCAGACTCTACCAAGCTGTCCATTCTAAGTGCAGAAACAGTCAGGGTTCCCAGCGCTACCCTGTGCATGAGAGGCTGGTCAATTAGGAGCACTCTGGCCAAACCAGAGTATCTATGCCCCATTCAGTTCTATAAGCATTTAAGTCACTACTAAAGGATCAAAAAAACTACCACATAGTTCTTGCCCTCAGGGAATTTAGTTATGCCCACAAAGAGTGTACCCTGTCTTCTTTTTTTTCTTTTTTCTTTTTTTTTTTTGAGTTGGAGTCTCACTCTGTCACCTAGACTGGAGTGCAGTAGCACGCTCCCGGCCACCGCAGCCTCTACCTGCTAGGCTCCAGCGATCCTTCCGCCTCAGCCTTCCAGGTAGCCGGAACTACAGGCATGCACTACCGCGCCCGGCTAATTTTTTTGATTTATTGTAGAGACAAGGTCTCGCCAAGTTGCCTGGGTGGGTCTTGAACCCACAGGCTCAGGCAATCCACTCGCCTCGGCCTCCCAAAGTGCTGGGATTACAGGCTGAGCCACAGAGTCCGGCTACCCTGCCTTCTTAACTCCAGTAGTCTGTTTTTGCAATAGCTTATCAGTTAAATAACAATAAGAATCTAACTAATATCCTTAAGAATATTTTCCATAAACCAGTACCATTAATCCAAAAGCTATTTGTTTAGTGCCTATAGTATACCAAATGAACCTCAAAGGTCCCCAAACCAACTTGTTCAAAATAAGCAACTGTGTTGATTACCAAGGATTTCCTTTCAAATGTGTATGCCTTTCTCTGTTGTCTCAGTATTCTGAGTTATTAGTTGAGGTCTCCCCACACTTGTATGCTGGAGGCCTAGAGACCCACCTGCTTCTTGCTGACCAGTCTCACAACTGTAAGCAGCTCACAGCATCATGAGGGCCTGGGTGGGGTGGCAGCGCAGCGTGTTCTTGGGAGGAGCCCCCGAACTGGAGCAAGAAACCTGGGGATTCTACATTGGCCCTTATGGCCCTTGACCTCTCTCTTTTCCGCTAGCTGAATGGTAATTCATGACAGCAAATGCAGGTAATAGATGTGAAAGGACTTTGAGATCTTGGGAATAAAAGTACAGTTTATACATGAAGTCATGTGTTTTCAAGGGAATGTCTGGCCCTTGGCGGAAAATGATGCATGGAAAGAAATGTGAAGGGGTAGGTAGTAAACATTACACCAGACCAATAGTATCTGTATCACCTGGGAATTCGTTAGAATTCCCAGACCAACTGAAGGGGAAATTCAGTGGGGCTCGGCATTCTGTTTTAACTAGCCTTTCAGGTAATTCTGATGCATGCTAGAGCTTGACAGCCACTAGCCCAATCTTTCCCTCTAATTCTGTAACTTAAGATTTAGGGTATTTCTGTTTTTTACAGATGATTATCAAGGTGGCTTTTGACCCTTTTTCTTGGTTGAAGCCAGCTGCCCTACTGGGGAAGGAGGAAACACTGTCCCCAGTGTTTGTAAGAGAAGGGAAAAAGCCTACACTGTCCATTATTTTTGACAGTTGCCGGAGAACTGACCCTGGAGAGCTTGTTAAGAAGGAGACAGGCCTGAAAGAGTCCCTCCTCCCTCTCCCACAAAGGTACTGATGTGTTTGCCTCACCTCCTGCCTTGAGGGTTGCTGCTTCTCGAGCCAGTCCTTAAAAGGAGCAGTGGGTGCCACATTTGTTCTTTCTGGTGCCAGGTCTGTGCTGTTTCACTTCCCAGCGTCAAGTGGATGCTTAATGAGAGGCTGTGACGTAAGGCCCCACAGACTTGTTGAGAGAAAGCAGCCTCGGTCCATGCTTTCTGCTGGCTCCTGTCATTCTCTTTCCCAGCCTGGAGTTCTCCCCCTTTGGTGGGGTTGTGGTCAACTTCTGTCAGCCCTTTCTCAGAAGCCCTGATAACCCTTGCTTAGAAAGAGATGTGTGTGGGGTCTGTGGACACTGATAAATGACTCGAGACAAAAGTAAAATAGTATCTTGTTTCTCCTGTTCGCTTGACCCTCCCCTTGATTTAGTCCCCAGAATAAAAAGATATGGCCATATGTGGATTTGTGCCATTTTCTTTGTTCTTTTTGGGGACTAGTGCCCTCTTTTCCTGTTATTCCTGTCCTTGAGGCCAGAGTTGAGGCTAGAGTTGATTGGTAGCCATACCTTCCAAACTTGTGCCTTGTTGGATAGCTGGGATCCCCTCCTTCCAAGGATCCCTGATTACCTGTCTTTTGGCCATAAGAAATCCGGTCATGTTGCCCCTCTGGGTGATAGACATAACTCTGGGAGGCATGGAACAAACTCTGCAAGGGAATTTCTGGGGAAAATAAAGAAGCATACACTGAGGTATGAGTTTGTGAGATGGCTACTGATATCAACAGAAGAAAAGAGGAAGCCCCCTGAGCTGTGATGGAGCCAGTGGGTGGAGACAGGCCCTGTGAAAGCAGGGGCCCTTTGTGAGGCTTCTAACCCCACTAGACCACCCGGGGATTCAAAGAAACTGACTGCCCTGGAGGGCTGGAAAAGCTTTTCAAACCACCCCGTTTCCCTGAGAGCATATTGACCCCCAGTGAAGACGAAGCTAGAAGAAATGGCAACAGGAAAGAGAAAACAGTTGACAGAGATCACACCAAACAGCTACTTCATTTATTCAACAAGTATTTACTGAGTGCCTTCTGTGTACCAGGCTACTGTGACTAGTGTCTACTGTGTGTTGGTATATTTTGCATACTCTTATCTTTAATTTTCTCAGCAACCCTTCAAGGTAGGTATTACTAGCCTAGTTTTGCAGATAAAGAGACTGAGGCTTTTAGAGGTTAAAATTGGCCAAGGTCACCCAGCTGACAGCAGACCTAGGGTTCAGATTCAGTTGGTCAGATTCCGAGACCTGTGCTTGTTCTACTTGACCAAAATATCTGGTCACCAAACATGTCTTTCTTATAGTCTGGTCTACTGCATTTCCCTTCCACCATCTGCCAGGGTTGGGCCTGGGATGCAGAGGCCTCTGCCTCTTCTGCCCTCCTTGTTTCGGGCCTCAGGTAAAACCGTCCTCTCCCTCCCATCTCCTTCCTGCTCTCGTGTGCCCTTCTTTCTCATGTCCTTCAGCCCTGTGCCTGGGTTCTTGATAGCTATGTTTAATGAAGGCCTTTCACCTTTGAAGAGTAGTCTTGTCTGTTGGTTGGAGAAGGACCTCCAAGTGGAAGGCTCCCAGTCAGGCCTTTAAGCAAAGGAAGTGAGGGCACATTTTTAAAAAAGGGGGGGGAATGGAAGGCTGAGGTGGAAGGATTGCCGGAGTCCAGCAGTTCAGCTGGGGTGACTGTGAGCATGTGTGCCACTGCACTCCAGCGTGAGCAAAGGAGTGAGACTCCAACTCAAAAAAAAAAAGGAGCCAGGAAGAAACAAAACCAGCTTTCCATGATCCCAAGGTCTGTGGAGGGGTGTCTACCTCTGTTCCCTCCTGCTCCATAGTTAATTCCATCCTAGAGCAGGAGGGGTGGCTGCAATCTGGAGAGATAGCTGGGAGTCACCACCATAGCTGTTGCTTCCCTTATCTTGAAGACAAGCTCTCCTTTTTTGAGAAGAGTGAAGTGTCATTTGCCTGTACTACAGTTGTCCTGAAATGAAGATGTCCTGTGCCAGTCTCCATTCTCTCTAACCCTTGGGACTCCCGTGACATACCTCCTCCTGACAGCCTTCTTAGGTGTTGCTGCTAAAGGGAAGCCCTATTTCTCCACAGCCCTTCTGCTCAGCCCTCTCTCCTGCTTAAATGCCATCGTGAGGGCTGAACCAAGTGCAGCCTGCTTCCTACATCCTCACCCCAGGTCAAACGTGCTTTGGTGTAGACCCTGCAGTGAAGTCACAGCTGTGCAGCTTGCAGCGCTGGGGACTGGGGAGCAGTTTGTGAATCTTAGAATTTGAATTCTTGATCACAATGATTTTGGGAGACATCTGAATCCAAGGGCTCTGCCTGAACCTGCTCAACCCAAGCCCCATCCTTTGGCAGTCATGGATTCCCAGGCCCATGCCATACACTTGGGACTGGAAGGCAAGAGAAAAACTTGACCTTGGAGTCTTCACCCTGGCCTAGCCATGTTTCACAGGAATGTTTCCAAGCCCTTCCAGAACTCTTTTGATTGACCCCACACCAACTTGTTCACTTCCTTCATGCCCCATCCCATTCCTGACCGGCCTTCTCATTGAGCACTGCAGGAAGTTGGCACCACCCACCCACTGCCCTATAAAGCATCTTCCCCAGGAGTCTCAGCTTCCTGCCCAACTCTGAAGCCAGGAAGCCCCCACCACCTAGCAGGGGCAGCCCTCCCCAATCCCCTACATAACCAGAAACCCGCCCTTAGGGTCTAGATCCTGTTCCCCCCCACGGCCTTCCATATATCCTGGCCCAAACCCTTACTACTCACAAGTGTGGTCCAGTTTAGGCCTCACTTGGAGCCTACTGGAAATGCAAATTCTCAGGTCCTCCCCAGACTGCTGAATTAGAACCTGCATTATTCTTCACTTTAGATGTGAGGAGCATTTCTCTAACGGTCTGCTCTGCTGAAGAGATACCCCTCCTACCTTCCTGAATAGAGAGGTTGGGAGGCAGAGCTGAGACCCAGTGAGGAAGTCCGAGCTGGGATCCCACTGTTTAGGCCTCATGTTGAATAGTGGAGAAATCCTGGGGGTGGTCAGACTCTCCCTGGAGCCTCAAGGGGCATGTGAGGCCCACAACCCTCAGCAGAAAGGAGCAACCACGGCAGGACCAGAGAAGAGAGGAGCAGAAGGGACCATGTGGTGAGATCCAGGCAAGGGCTTGGGAGCAGAGGGCATGTAGAACAGAAGAGGGGAGCACCTATCTATGCCAAGCAGAGGTGAGATGGTTCCCTTTGGGCTCCTCCCACCATCCTTCCCTCAGCCCTGCCAAGCACCTGCGGCTAAGAACAGCTCCTGCTGTTCAGCCTTGATCTGCCGGCTGACTGGGTTTCTTCCCTCCCTCCCTCTTGCTGGCAAAGTCACCATCGCCTACCGGCTGAATTACTGGTAGTGGGTGCTCAGGAAATGTTTGTTGAATTGAGAGGAAGCCACAGCTTGTGCGGAGTCTGGATAATTCACTAGACGTGGGCCTCAGGGGAGGGGCGGGAATGGAGATGAAGCAAGAGAGACAAGTCCTGATGTCGTACTTAGCTGGAAGTCACTGTTCCTCTGTCTCTTGAGCCCCTGTCTGATCCTTGTTTCTATGCGGCCCTGGTGCTAGTGCAGGGAGGTGGGGTGGGGTGGGGAAGAGGGAGGAAGTAGGAGAGGGCAGGAAATGACCCCGGGATGCAGGGCCAGGCCCTGGCCTCCATTCTGGGTGCACGTGATGTCCACATGTCCACGTGATGTCCGACCTGGGTGTGGGGGAGGGCAGCCTGATAGTGAGCTCTTCCGCCCTGCTGTGGGGAGAGGAGGTTTTCCCCTCTCTACCCCGCCCCATTTCAGAGAGGAGCCTTTCCAGAGGTCCTCCTTTTCACAGAGAAGATCTGAGTGCTACTATGTGATTCCCAACCCAGCCCTGGTCGGCTGTGTCACCTCCCTTTCTTTGGGCCTCAGCCTCCTCTTCAGGAGAGGCAGGAGGCTGGCAGGTAATTACTGAGATTCCCCTGGTTTGGCCCTTCCATGAGTCTGGAACTGTGGATCATCTGAGTTCAAGGCAGGGGCCCAGGAAAGGGCCCAGGTCGGGGCTGGCCGTGCCAGCTGTTGAGGCTGCCTGGACCGGAGGAGCCTGAAGCCTGTGGCTGAAGAGAAGGACCAGGCCCTGAGGGAGGACTGAGAGCCAGGAGATCCAAGTACTGAGTGCTATCAAGCCTTGCTCTCTCATCATGGCAGAGAAGGCATGTGACCTGAGCAGCAGTAGGCCCGGGTCAGGGCTCACCAGCCTCAGACACCAGATGCCAGCACAGCAATAGAGCAGGGACTGGGCCTGCTTGTGAAAGCACACATGTGCACAGGCTCCTTGCCCTCACAAGACCACCTTGCTAGAGAGCTTGTCACACTGCTCAGTCAGACTGGCACAAGCCAGCTACAAGATGCCCATCAGATAGAAGACTCTTGACTGAGTTCTTCCCTTTTCCTCTCCCCACCTGGCTCCCCAGCACCCAGAATTTTGCTCAGCATCTTCCTGCAGGGCCAGGACGCCCTGTCCTGCTCCTCACACCTGCTGTGCCTCTTGCCCTTTGGCTGGTTCCCCTGAGGAGCTTGTTCCTCTGAGCCAGGCCCTGCTGGGCCCCAGCCTTGCCAGACCTGTCTTCTCTAGGCTCGGGGGGCCCTGCTTCTCTCTGTGGCTCAGGGCAAGTCTGGACTTCCGGCTCAACCTGGTGGTCATTCCACCCCAGAGGTTGCTCAGACCCATTTGGCCAGGATGCAGAGCTCTCCTGGGTCCCAGGCCTCGGACTGAGAACACACGTGCTCTCCCCAGGCCCAGGGCTACGGGCCCCTCCCAGAGAGAGGTCAAGGGGAACCAAGTCAGTCTCTTGTGGAGAGCTGGGGACTGAGCTGGCTGTGGAAGCCCCTGACTCTCCCTTTGGCCCTTCCGGAGATGCTAGGGCTGGGCTGGGTGCCAGGGCGCTCCCCAGCCTGCCCAGCTCTGTCCCGCTCTGCTTCTGCGCCTGTTCTTCCTCACTGGGGGCCGTTTCTGTGCTTTGGCTTCCCTGAAACAAGAGAATGACCCAGCTGGCTGGTAAGTTCAGGGGTCTTGTCCCCAGCCCGCCCATCCTATGCCCAAATACCCACCTCCTGGCTCTCCGGCTGGTTCTTGTCTTCCTTCGTATCCCACCTAGAGAAACACAGCACATGGCAGGCCCTACTCCTTCCCCTGCCCCACTTCATGCCACCCTCTCCATAGCTGGTGGCCCGTGTGCCCCAGGGAGAGGCCCGAGGATCTCAGAATGGGATTAGAGCCAGAATGAGGCTCCAGGGCACTTCCCTCCCAGCCTGGCTTTGTTCCCCAAATCAAACCATTTCCTTCAAACACCACCCACCCTAGCCCCATCCCAGGTCCCCAGCTGCTGTTTATGGCCAAGCCTGCAGTGCCTTGAGTTCTGTGGGGACTCCAGACGTGTCTCTGCCTGCACTGCCTGGGAAAGACACACCTCACTTCCCGGGGGAAGGGAGCGCTGTAATTACCACCAGCCTCCCAGGGCACCAGTCTCTTGCCGCTGCTGCCTCTGCTGATGGCCTCTCCCGCTTCTCATTAACCTGCCATCAGGCAGCAGTCAGCTAGGAGGCAGGGGCCCCAGGGACAGAGCAGGCACCTGGGCCTGTGCCGGTCCAGGAAGTCAGGACGCCCAGATACCTGCTTCAGTTTTGTCCCCTGACACCTGTTACCTTCGGGCCCTGCCAGTCAGCCTCTCCTTTCCCCGGGCTTTGCTGCCTGTGGCTGTTGCCACGGAGGGTCTGCCGAGTTGTCCACCCCAGCCTGCAGGGCACAGTACACAAATCAAGGCGAGAAGAGGGCCAGGTCAGCTGGCTCCCTCGTCAGTTATCAGGAGCCTGCTCTTCCCCCTCCTCCAACTCACTTTTTCCATCAGGGGGCAGTGGTGGGGGCTGTTGCTTGCGGTGGCTCCTGGGGCCTAAGGGAGGCAAAGGAAATGGGGAAAGGGTGTGGTGCCAAAGAACACATAAAGCAGGAACACGAGTTCTTCCAGCACCAAGAAGCTGTCATTCCTCAGTCCAGTTGTGGGTTTTCTGCCTCCCCAAAAGAGGCCTGGCCTGGGGGTCAGCAGAACCTGGCTAGGTGTCTTGACTTGTATGCAAACTGAGAGGCCCAGAAATCCACAGAGCTCTTCCTACGGCAGGCCAGGAGCCATGCCACTACACCCATTAGAGACCAGTGCCTCGAAAGGACCCCAGGGCAGGCCTCCACTGAGCCTCCTCCCAGGACTTTCTGGAATCAGAACCTGGACAAGAGCTATGGGCTCAGAGGGCAGGAGGGGCAGTCTTGGTGCCCTCCTCTGATAGTCAGGGAGAGGAAGGAAGATGTTCTCCGATGTCTCCCTTCAGCTCTGAAAATAAGTAGGAAACAAAGAGATGGAGAAAAGAGAGGACAAGGAGAGTAGGGGGTGGAAAAAGTCAAGGAGGGGAGGGGTGAGGTAGGTGTTGGCTCACCCCTTCGGCTCCCTGCCCTGGCTGGACCCTCCTCCCGAGGCTTGCTGCAATCCTGTAGCCTGTGTGGACAGAGGAGGAAGTAAGTTTTCTGGTGCAGACAGAACAAAGGCTGCAGCAGGCCCCACCCTAACATTACCCCCCACTGAATCCCAGTCCAAGAATGGAGGGCAGCAGGGAGACGGTGGGCCCAAGAAAGACGGGGACCCAGTGCCCACACAGAGCCCTGAGCCCAGGGCCTGACTAGAGGGCCTAGGCAAGGTCCTCTCCACCCTGGGGAGGGTCCTACCAGCCCTCCAAGCAGCACCCACAGTTACCCCAGCCCAGCCCTGCCACCCACGTGGGCTTGGCCTTGTCCAGGTCCCACGGGCGGCGCCAGTCACCCTGTGCATCTCTGTGCCGGGCAAGGCGGGCCAGGTCGATCTGCTCCCGTTCCTGCTTCCACTGGACATAGTCCCAGTCCACCTCCGGGGGCTCCCCCACTGGCCGTCGGGGAGCTGGTCCTGGGGCCACGCCTGGACTCCGGGGTTCCCGAGCACCCTGCAAAGAGAAGGCACTCAGCACCATGGAGTCAAAGCAGAAGGAGGCCTGGAGTGGAGATTCAAAGATTCTAAGCCTTTCTTCTCTCAAGAGTTCCACATCCCCATCTAAAAATCTGCTTTCCTCTCTCTCTAATGTTCTGTTTCCCATAGGCACGGTTTCTGTCTGCTTGTTAGCCGTGTGCTTTGAGCAAATAAGTTAGACCTTCTGTGTCTCGTTTCCCCCTCTGTAAAATGGGGATAACAATAGCACCTACCCGCAGGATTGCTGCAGGAAGGTACAGGCGGGCCCAGAGAGGGAGTGGCACCCTGAGGCTGTGAGCAAGAGCAAGGACTGGGGGCTGCTGCCACCTAGAGGTCACACCTGGCACATGGCCAGTCCCCTACACCCGCCTGCCCCCTCCCTGACTCCCCTGCCCCCCGGGGGACCAGATAGGGTAGGGAGCTGGATCTCATCTCTGGCTTAAACTGTCTCTCACTGCAAGGCCCAGCCAAGGTGGAGACTGGCCAAAGAAGGGAAGGAGGGGTGGGAATTCTTACAGGTGCTGCCTCTGCCCCGTCCCCCAAAATGAGGGACATATCTGACTCAGCCTCTCTGCCTCCCCCAAATGGGAACCTCCACATCCATGTCCCCGTCCCCTCTTGAAGATGTACCTTCCGTGCAGAATCTGAGCTGATGGACATCTGCACGGGGGGACTCTGGCCCACACGCCCTCCAGGTGGCCCATCTGTGCCCTGGTTCCTCACTCTGGTGGGCTTTTCACTCACAATCCGTTTGGCCTGGGAAAGTGAAGATAGGCAGTGTGGGAGCCGGAGAGGAAGGGTGACCCACCCAGCAACTGCACTTCCCACCTACCCAGCTCACCTCTGCTTTGTTTTCCATGGTTACAGCCAGTTCCACTCGCTCCCCCAAGCAGAAGGTACCTGTGTGGTCCTCTGCATCCTCATCCTCAAGCATCTCATTCCTTGCCCAGTTCCTGCTGACCACCCGCTTCTCCTGCAGAATGAAGCCGCTCAGGCCACAATGGGCTGCGCCGGGCAAAACCTGGGTGCTGGGTCCTCTGGGTGTCTCCCCAGGCCCAGGTTCCAGCCCCAGCCCTCTCTGCAGTGTCCACAGAGAAGCTGACTCCCACAGGGTGTTCACATGCCAATGACATTAGGTTATCCAGGGCCCAGGGCCACCCAGAGGCCCAAGATGCCACAGTGGTCCGTCATCTCTGAGCTGGGAAGCCAAGAGCACTCAAACAATGGGGCTTTGTCCCTCAGATACTGTTCCTAGCATTCAGCCCCAACTTCTCTATTTCCAATTCCTGCAGGGATTTTTGCCCCCTAGGACTTGGGATTTGGGAGTGGTCTGTGCTTTGGGGCACAGGTGCAGGGCTGGGTAACTGAGAAAGGGTATAAGGCTTCTACTGGGGGCCCTTTCAGCTGTGACCCTTTGGTGAGGGGCAGCAGAGGCTGGGAGCTGGTGGGTGCCCCCCAGAACAGTTAGTGGAAGGAGGGGAACAAGGGCTGCTGTCTTCCCTGACATGGGCTGGGCTTCCACCTCCTTGCCACCCGTCCTATCTCCCAGTGCAAGGCTTACACCAGGAACCTGGCTGATGGTGACAGTGAGGCCATCGGATCGGAAAAGCCCTGGTGTGGTCACAGCCATGCCCCCCTGCTCCGCCTGCCGACGGTCTTCCTGGATCTCCTGTGGGAAAGCCCAGCTTCAGCACAGGCCACAGCCCCCCAGGTGCACAGAGACACAAACGCTGACAGGCCTACACAGAGAAACACCAGTGGAACACCAGGGGGCAGAGGCCGCACACCACAAGTCCCCAGGACCCTGACCAAGCCTCTGAGAGGGATCATGTCCACCCTGACCCTGGCCCCAGGCCCAGAGACACATTGCTGAGCCCACAGGGAGAGAGCACCACGCAGGCTCATGGGGGCCAGCCAGGGAGCGGCAGCCATGTGGGTCCTCTCGGCCCCCATCACAGCCCACTCACCTGGTACCTGCGTAGCAAGGCTTGGTTCTTCTTGCGCAGGGCTACGATCCTCCGATCCAGCTCAGCATCCTTTTCCTCCTGCCTGCTCACTGGGGACTCAGCTCTGTGAGGCCCCTGCAGGGGACCGGAAACCCAGGCTCCTGACTGCCGGGCCCACCCTGACCAGTCCCCCAACTTTCACATCCACCCACCCAACCTTATTCTCACCACCCAAGGAGCAGACCCCAGACTCACAGCTAAGGTCACATGAGAAAGCAGGGGGTTACTCAGGGAGATGGCCGGTAGAAGGCCCCAAGCCCCCATTCCAGCTGGGCCTGTCTGCCTGTCGCTGCCTCCTGCGGGGAGCTCAGGTCAGGGCCTAGTACCCGGAGCCACAGCTCCCAGCAGTGGGCCGCCCCTCCCCCCGGCTCTCCAGGGAGCTTCACTGCCGAGCAGAGCCTGGAATGGGAGTTATAAATGGCTCTGGCAGTGGAACCTGCTGTGACTGGGAGGCTGCCAGGGGATTCGGGAGGTCGAGAGGGGAGCTGTTTGGCTCCCAGATCCAGAACCACAGAAGAAAAAAAGAGGCCCCAGCTACGTCCTGGGTTCTCAAGCCCTGGACCCCACTCTCCAGCCGGTAGGAAAGAGCCGCTCCCACAGGCCCAGCCTCTCTAGAGCCTGAGCTGCTGGCATTCGGGGCAGAAGAGAGCCAGCTCCCTCAGCAGCCCAGCCAGGGAGCCAGCTTGAGCAAGCCATGTCTCTGCATCAAGATCCTGGGCTCCTTTCCGTCCGCAGGGTCTCAGCTGTGGTCAGTGCCCCTGCCCAGTCTTCCACCCACCTCATCACAGCCCCTTTCCTCCCAGGCCCAGCTGTCCCCAGCTGCCCCCAGAGTGTGGCTGCCTGGTATCCCAGCCCCCTCCCAGTCCCAAGAAGCCCCCCGCCAAAGGTGAAGTGCCACTCACAGCCGAGTGCATGGCAGCAGCGGGTACCGAGAGAATTCCAGAGCAGCCCCCGGAGAGCCAGAGTGGGAGGGAAGCCGGAGCCACCGGAGCCGGGCCTCTGCCGGCCTCTCCCTACCGGCTTCGCTGCTCAGCACACGAGATCATGTTGTGATTACAAAAGACTCCTCTGGGCTCCCCGCCAGGAACGCCGTGGCCGCCACCCCCACCCTTCCACTTTCAGAGGGCGAGGACCAGGGCACTGGCAACCAGCTGGTCCTGCCCGGCACCTCTCCCTGCCCCACCCCAGGATCCCCAGACAGACTGGCAGGGACTTCTGCCTGGTGGGTCTGGCCCACACAGGAGGCTTGCCTGCCCAGGCCCTGCCTTCTCCCGAGGTCCTATCCCCAGCACAGCTCCAGCCTGGGCCTGCTGCAGACAAGATGGGTGACCAGTGTAGGCCTCTGTCCCTTCCATTAGTAGAAAAAGGCCTACAGGATGCAGCCCAGCCTACCAGGCTCCTTGGTCTGAGGCCCCCACCCCAAATGTGCCTCCCCTCTCCTGCTCCCTCTGCTCGTTAGTATGGGTTTAAGTAATTCGGAGGGATCAAGAAGCTCACCTCCCCTGGGCAGACAAACACTACTGCATATCTAAGATAACACCATTAGTCATTCATTCCTTTAGGTTAAACATTGTCTTCTCTGTACAGTCATGCACCACGTAACAATGTTTTGGTCAACAACAGA
>CAUYQG010254338.1:0-13060 GCA_963574415.1 Tarsius wallacei
TAGTTAGATCTAGAGGCTTGGTTTAATGCAGATTTGATTGTGTTTATTTTTATTTTGTGAGTGTACATATATATACACATTTATATACATACTTATATGTGTGTGTATGTATGTGTGTGTGTGTGTGTATATACACACACACTTAAATATATATACAAGGGGGACCCCAAAAAACTTGGAATTTATTTATTAAAAATTGTGTATTTATTCTTACATGTTTAAACTTCAGTCACCTTCAAGGTACTCTCTGTTTGATACAATACACCTTTCTAGATGCTTTTTCCTTTGATTCTGATGCCTTTTAGTGCTTCTGCCATCTTTCGTTCCACCTCTTCCACATGTGCAAAATGTTTCCTTTAAAGACTTTTATCATTTGGGAAAACAACAACAGCAAAAAGTTTATCGAGCCTAGATCAGGTAAACAGGGATGGTGGGGCACGGAGGTCATGCCATTTTGGGTTACAAACTCTGAACACTAAGTACAGTGTGGGCATGTGGTCTCGTAAATCACCCATCGTGAAATGGGCAAGCACGTTGAAAGATTCTCCAAAAGAAAATCACTGAAGCCAAAAGCAGCCTCTCACAAGAACACTAGCTGCTACACTGATGCCGATGGATTCCTAGAACACTTAGCTAGCCTGAGGAAGCCTGTACTTCAAGGGACCCGCCCTCCAAAAATTAGTTTCTTTGGGGGGGGTTACCCTTGTATAGTATTTTCATTAGGAAATATTATAATAAGCAAAACAAAGCAAAACAAAAAGCAGTGTACACCCATCATAATGTACTTTCATCACCTTTTATTAACTCTTTTGTTGCCCTGAAGTACAGTCCATACAGAAAAGGTAGAATGAATGCCTTATGATTTAGCTCATCATAATGAGATAGTTCTCTAGCATCCTTCAAAGCTTTTAAAGTATTAATATAAACCTATTCTATAAATGTATTTGAAGTTTTTCAATCAATTGTAGTTGTTATCCATACTGGTACACATTTTTTTTCTATCTTTGATGAGTGGACATTCTTCAAATTGTGTCCGTTTTTTGTTTTTGTTTTTCATAGTCCTACTAGTCTTTGAAAGTATGCCTATTTTTATTATTACAAGATATTCCAGATTTATCTTATAAATTCTGTGCCCCAAACCCTAAATCATCCATTTGTCCAGTAAGTCCTAGTTTATTTTAGTGTGAAAAGACAGAGACCATAATCTGAGTGCTAGGGGTATTATTAATAATGGATTGGTAATTGTTTCTAGGTCTGTTCAATGGACAGAATTAGAAATTATTGTCTTAAGAAAACATACATCATGAGTTCATATGGATGCTTCAAAATTTTTAACTTAATCTTATCAACCTTTAATCTATATCTTCTTCCAATAATGGCAAAAATCTGGGTTCTCAAGGACATAGACATAATTATCATTTGATTTATTTCACAATATATACTTAAACTCAAAATAACAGTATCAAAATTACCATTAAAAATAGGCTAATATTATTCTTAAGTTCTTCTTGTCCTTAGGGTTTTACTGCACTAAGACTTTATAACCAAATTACTGAATCACTTGGACTTTTTTTTCCCTGTGACTATTCTGTTTCTGTTCCGTCTAGGATGGTAGCCATTAGTCTTGTGTGGCTAGTAAGAGTATAATTTAAACTAATTGAATATAACTTAAGATCAAGTTTCTTAGTCACACCAGCTACATTTCAAGTGTTCGGTAACCATATGTAGCTGTAGGCTACTATATATTAAACAGTGGAGATAGGACATTTTCATCATCACATAAAGTAATATTCAGCAGCACTGACTGCTAGGTACATGGATAAGTTATTTTATTTTTCTTTTAATTTTTATAAGTTTATTTTCTATGTATTTTATTTTATTATTAGGTGAGTACTTGCATAATTTCAAAGACAAATCAACAAAAAATGTATGTCCAAAAAAACCTAATTCCTATTTCTATCTCCTCTACCTTGTTCTCTCCCTCCCCCTACAAGTAAACTTTTAACATTTTTATGGTCTTTTCTTCTATTGGTTTTATTCCTAATGTAAACAAATATATTTGTATATTTACATACATATATAATTTTCCTATTTTCTTAAATAAAAGATAGCATACTACTTATTGTTTAACAGATAGCATCTTTTATTGTTTTCAAAAAAGCATGCAGTGTAATATAAGCACTAATCCTTTAGAAATAAGTCAATGCTAACTTGCTATGATAGTTTTTTTTTTTTAGTCTCCTGAAGAAGTGGAGAAACCAATGAGACTCTAAATTCCAGGGAAACATAAAGTTCTGGGCAGTTAACAGAGTAATTTAAAGCTCAAGTTCATGATCAAACGTAAATTCTGAGTATCCCAAGTGGTGAGTGAAGGGTGCCATGTGTGTTGGAACACAAGAATGACCAGTTCATTCCAAAAGGATGCCAGTAAGAACTTGCTCTCCAATAAGAACATTTCAAATCCGTCCTTTTAGTTGCCAGCAAATGCATTTCTTTTTTGAAAGGGTGGAACATGTTCATATTTCCTTAGTTTTTGTCAACAACTTAACAGCTGTGTTCCAAATGGACTGAAGTTGGGCCAAAATATTGTCTGGCAACCCTGAAAACAGAATCTGACAATAATTGATTTTCAGAGCATTCACAGTATGAATCCCAACATTCCACAGTCTGGGGACACTGGGGAGACAAGGGGGGAGAAGACATAGATCTCTATTTTCTTAGTTCTTTAGATAGCATATGACCAGAAAATCTGAACAAGAGATTAGCCCCATCATTGCATTCTATTTCTTAAAAGAGAGTGAAAGAATGATGAGATAAGTAAAAACTAAAAACATATCTTTCTGCCTGAATGCTTTCTGTTAATTTAGAAGGGGTGTTGGTTACCATTATGCTACTTTGCTTAGGGATGACCCAAGACAATATACATAGAAACATAATTTCTACCTTTTAAAAATAAGAAAACCATCAAGTATTAAATGCTGAGGAAGATATGAAATGTAACTCTCACAAGTTATTGGAAACCTGTGATTCTTACAAGAATAAATAAATAAAATGTAAAGTACTAAGCATGTCTCCTTAGAGATGCTTTCTAAAGCCTGTACAATACATTGCAGAAATGTAAAGTATTCTGTGATATTTTTTAGAAATTTTGTGTGAGGGGAGAGAAAACGCAGCTAACACCAACCTTTGTAACACTCAAAAAATATCAGTGCCTGCTTTCCATTCTAAATTTTGTTTGAGATCAAGTGAGCTGACTAAATATACTTAAATTTCTGATTTAAATATTTACCCAGCTCTTGATGAAAATAAAAGTGAAAAATCTTTGTCTATTAAGAAAATGATCTCAGGGGGAACACAATAGCCCTTAGTGTACCTGATCTCAAGCCAGACAAAGTGGGGACCAAAGGGAGGCCCAAACTTTACCTGTGCAATGTCCACTTGTATACCTAATCCTGAATTGTACCCCACATCTTTAAAATAAAACATAAAAAAAGAAAATAATCTCATTTCCTCATTAGACAACCTGGGACAAATTGATTTATCATTGTAGTCTCTTTAAAATTTTTAAAGTTTCCCCAGCTGTCCAGAGATAGCCATATGCAAATATTTTTACCCAGCCTGACCATATTTACTGACCACAAGAATCTACCTTTTTGGAAAATATTCCCTATATAAATGTGGATGAGATTGTAAAATTTAACCATGTACACTAACTTTTGGACTTTGTTAACTCACTAGTCAATATTCAGCTAATTTGGAAACCTGTATAGTGATTCTACTATTCATACTTATACACACATCTGGGCCAACCGATGAAAAAGGCAAAAAAAAAAAAAAAGAAAAGAAAAGAAAAAAGAAACTTTAAAAAAAATTATTAGCAAGGTATAAATCTCTAGTGAAAATTTTATGAATTGCAAATGTGCAGTCACAGAGATAGGCTAAAGAAACTTCAAGGTCATCTTATTCAATCCTTTAGCTCAGTAGAGGGAGCCAAGGCTCTGAGACTTTATATTGCCATGCTTTTCTATCACACCAGTAGGAAAACCAGGCTAGGTGGCAGGTGAGGTTCCTGCTACCTGTCCAGAACTATTCTCTCTCATAGCTTCATGTTGTGCATTGTCATGTTTGAGCAGGTCCCAGGCTTCTTCTTGTTCAGATAAACACCATAAATGATCATCCTAATGAGAGTGTTCCTGCCAGGATCACATCCTCTTTCTAACTCACATTTCTTGACTTGAAGAGCACCTGCCCTTACTGCTGGCACCTGAGAAATCTAAGGTGGTTTAACTGGCTTGGGCTGGAGGTGGTTGATTCTCAGAGCTTTGGCTCTAAGAACCTGCTGAAGGGCTCTCTGATCTTGGGACATATTTCCTTTGCCTATTGCAGCCAGAAATGTGCTTCTGTCTGTTCAGCATTCTGGAAAGGTTTACCTTTTGTCCTGCTTTTTTCCTCTGAAACTTTTGTTCATACACTTCACTTTTCATCATTTTTTAACATTCATTTAACACCTTCAATATTTTACCTTACCACATACCACTAAGATATTTCACGGAAGAATGATTTTACTTAAATGCTTAGAAACAACAGTAATAAATACAGTAGCAACTATAAAATTTTGAGCACTTATTATATGTCAGGCAACTTGCATATTTTATGTCATTTAGTTCTTAGAACTTTCCTTCAGTACATACTATGAGGCAGGTATTATTTTTTTTTTGAGTCGGAGTCTCACTCTGTCGCCCAGACTGGAGTGCAGTGGCCGCTCCCGGCCACCGCAGCCTCGACCTGCTGGTCTCTCCGGCGATCCTTCTGCCTCAGCCTTCCAAATAGCTGGAACTACAGGCGCGCGCTACCACGCCCGGCTAGTTTTTTGATTTATTGTAGAGATGAGGGCTCGCCAAGTTGCCCAGGCGGGTCTCGAACCCGCGGGCTCAGGCAATCCACTCACCTCAGCCTCCCAAGGCGCGAGATTACAGGCTGAGCCACCGAGCCCGGCTGAGGCAGGTATTATTAAAACTGATTTCACAAATGAATAAATTGTTTCAGACACCTAAGCAAATTGTCTAAGGTAAGTAGAAGAGGCAGGGCTCCCTACTTGCAAAGCTCTATTTCTGATCACTGTAGTGCCTTGAGGTTGGAAAGTACCATCTTGTCCATTTCATGGCCTACAACTGGATCACAGTCTATTAGCAGAGAAGTGGCACATCAAAGCTGTGATGGAACATCTTCAATAAGGAAAATAATCAGTAATTACTTCAGTAATTATGCCTCACCTCTTAAGGAACCCCTGCCTCTCAAGATAACTTAAGATCTCCTGGAACATAGGTCGTAAAGCCCATTATTACTCATACCACATGTACTTTCACCCCCTCCCTCTAAATCTCCCTTCTTCGATATCCCTTCATTTTTCTCTCTTCTAATAGCATTTCTCTCCAACCTGGTCTTCACACACACAAAAAAACAACCCTATCTTCCAATCCTTTTAACTTTTGTCATGGTTTGTTTTCCTCAAGTTTGTTTCCATTTAAGTATATATTCTAAAACTAGGCATTTAAGTTGTTAGTCACTATTGACAGAAACTTTCATATTATGTGCTTCTTCTTACTAAAAATAAAAAGATAAAAGTGGTTTTTACAAAGCAGTTAGAAAGAGTTTTATTGAAGGGTAAAATTGAAATCTAGCATCTTGTTGATCCACCTTATTCAGACATGTCCTTTTTTCTAGCTCTTCTCTCCATTGCTTTTGTTTCCCCCAAAGAAGACAAAAATTCAGATGTTTCACAGCTCATTAGGAAATTGGACAAATGATAGGAAATGCCTCCCAGAAAATTTAGCTACTGTCATACTGCTTTTAAATGTATCTAAATGCACAGCTAGCGGAATGTTCTTTGTTCTGTCATTATTTCAGTATCATGATATTGAATATGAAATAACTTTGTTCAAACAAACATACCTCAAGGAATTAAAAAAGTATTCCATGTCATGCATTCATGCCATTATTATTCATAGCTTTAAAAACATCAAGCTAAAATGTATTTCTATCATACAAGTAGTAAAATCATAGGACTTGGCAGATTTGGGAATCGATAAAAATATTTATTCCCCTGCCTTTTCTTCCATTGCATCTATTGCTTCTAGACTGATAGGATCAAGTCTATTAAAAAGAGGGAGATTTCAACTGACCTCTCTCAGTAACATAACTCAGGACTCAAAGACCTTACTTGGATGCAGTCTGTCCCTAGATCACTTTCATCTTGTCTTCTCAAGGGAGCCGAACCATAACATGTAAATAGTCTCAGAAATGGTTAATTCTCAATCCCTATATTTTTTCTAGTCAAACCTACTTCAGACTTTGTTGCTTTTTATGGTAGATCAACTTACCATCTCTGTGCCAATATTTATATTGCTATTAATAATAGTCCACCCGTCAAAAGCCCTGCAATCTAGAAAATACTACACAAGCATTAATCCTTATAGTAGCCATGAGATACATAGGTCAGAAGCAATAAGAAAATGGAAACATTCTCAGAATTACGCTTGAATGTCTACAAATTGAATCTCTACATTATTATGAGTCACATATAGTTTTCTTCCCTCAAATAAATAGCACAACTCTCAGGGGGAAAAAAAATAGTAATGAAAAAAAAAAAAATTAAAGGCCCAGAAAATGTCAACAGCCTTTTGAATTAAATGGCACCAAATTATAAACAATAATAAAATTGAGTACGATATCCAGGTACCAAACCCATTTGATGCTAAGCAAATGAAAGCGATCATATCAACAGATGTGGTGGAGCCAAAACCAACCAAGCCAAATGGACAAAGATAGTGCCAAGAGCCTCAAAGAAACCAGGAAAAGGAATTCAAGAATCAATCCTGGCAACATAACAGAGTAGATGTGAAGATTGCAAATGTGATGAATATGCTGTGACCACCTGTAAGAACACATGCTGCTCTGTGCTGGGGAGAAAAAGTAGGATTTTGTCATTCCATGGCAAATAAAGTCTCTTGAAAGGTAGTACCTTTAAAGTAGAGTGTTGGTTTTTCAAATAGGGGAAAAAAACATGAACCCAGGTCCCTGATTAACCTTGAGACCCAAGGAAAAGGAAAGAGTATATGCATTGTTCAACTAGATTCTGATATCAGAACTTGGCCTAGTCTACTTTTTCTGAGCTGTTTCTTACACTGTCCTTCAATGTAAGCCAGTGATGTTATACCAAAGCACAATACAGTTCAAGCAATTCTGCAGAAGAAGGAATGAATCAAGTTCATTTAAGTAATCCCTTCTACTAGTAGGCTTAATCTAGGATTGATTTTAAAGTAACTTGAAGAATGTACAACTAAATATCCTTCTGAAATTTTTTCATAAATACTGCTGTTTTAAGCTAAGTTTCTACAATGACTCGAACAGTAGTAAGTTCAGGGTTTTTTTTTTTTTTTTTTTTTTTACTCCTAGGGAGCTACCTGGAAGGAAATGATCATATATTGTCTGCAAATGGCAGAGAGCAATGTGAGTCAGAACAATAAACTAATGAGAATGGATCAAAGAGTGTTTGTTGAATTGCCAGGAAAACAAGAGGAAGAACTAAATCTGTTGATTTCATTTCTGAAATGTCAGGTTTAAAATATTGTTCTCTCAAAATTTTGAAAGTCTCTCAGCATGTGGATCTTGAAACCTCCCTCTGAGCCAGGTTTTTTTTTTTTTTTTTTTTTTTTAAATAAAACTTTCAAGGAATTGACTTTAACCCAAACAGGACATGATAATTAGGGGACAAAGCAAAAGCCTGGTAACACTTTAAAATTGATTTTTAAAACATATTTTAATTAATATTTTAAAAATTACTTTCTTAAAAAATCCTTCAGATTGTCATTAATGATAAAAAATTAACAAGAGTAGTGAGATTATTATATATTGAGAAATATTTAAAGCAACAGTATAGGTGGTTCGTCTTGCTTTCTCTGGTCATCAAGAATTAGAAATTTCATAAAACTTTATGAGTTTTTAAATGTATTTATATAACTATGACTAAGTAAATGGAAAGACAAATGAATAGATAATGGAAAAATAGATATAAAAATTACAGAATGTTATATCTTAAGTGAATCACAAAAGGACTTAGAGACCTCACCTCTGCCATTAATCAAATTTGTACCAAAAACTTTCCAGAAATTTGAACAGAGCTCTTACAATCAGAAATGAAAATTAAACATTTCAGGAAAAGGAAAAGGAAACTTTGAAACCTATCCTGGCCATATCATCAGATATTCAAATCCACTTGTTTCAGTTATACTATGGGTCAGGGAGGAGGCATTCATTTCACCTCTTGAAGACTGAGCTGAATGGGATCTGTTGTTCTCAGCCTATCGAGATATGGACAAGGGTGGCTGCTGCCTAGGGAGTCTTTAACCCTACAGGATATCCAGGACTCTCTTGTCCTATCTAAATTTTCTAAGCATGCCACACAAACCTTTCAAGGTATCGATACTTTAACCCAAACAAAATATGGCCATTAGAGGATAAAACTAAAATTTGGTTACTACATAACAGGAAGAAAGAAAAAAATCAGGTAAATATGGAGTAGTAGGCTACATAATAGCCTCCAAGGGTATCCTGGCCTTCATCCTGGAACTTGTAAGTATTATCTTATATGGCTTTGAGCTTTGAACTTTGGAGACATGATTAAAATGAAGATCTGGAGAGATTATTCTGTATTATCAGGATAGGCCACAGTCACAAGCATCCTGAAAGAAGGAGGCAGAAGATTTGTTCACTGAAGAAGAAGGTAATGTGGCAATAGAAGCAAGGTGCACCTCTGAGGATGGAGGGAGGTTCTATGAGCAAAGGATACAGGCAGCCTCCAGAAGATGGATGTGACAAGGAATGGAGTCTTTCCTAGAATCCCCAGAAAAAGAAAAAGAAAAAAGAAAAAGAAACTTGGCTAGCCCCATGATTTTAACCTACTGAAATGGATTTTGGGTTTCTGATCTTCAAAACTGTCAGAGAATAAATTTGTGCTGTTGAAGCTGTTAAGTCTGTGGTAATTTGTCACAGATACAATAGTAAGTAAATATACATGGTGATCAAGAACATGGTTTTCAGTATCAGGGACAACTACATTAGAAAACTGTCTCTGACACCTACTGACCTGGTGACCTGGAATTTAATTTAATTTCCTGAAGACTCAGCTTCCTCATGTTTTGACCAATTAATGAAATGATTCATGTTCAGAGTTTAAGCACAGATTATGACCTAGAATGTGGGCAACCGATAGAAGCTAACATCATTAGGAGGAAAAGGAACTACAATTGTTGACGCCAACTAAGTCTCAAGTACTTCATAGGTTCTATCTCATTAAGTTCCATAGCTGTCTCAGGAGGAGAATTTCTATCTATCCTATATGTTATTATCTCACAAATTAGAAAACTGAGATTTAGAGGTCACATCACTTGTGTAGCTAGTTATTAATTTAACATTATTCCATAACATTCTTCTCTCTCTGTTAATACCCCGACAATAAAATTTTTCATAGCAACTTTTCCAAAACAAAGCAAGTTCAAGATGAATGTAACAAATGCAGTCGGTGGAAAGAGTACAGTGCCAGGAATCTGGAAAACATAAGTCTTTGATCCCTCTCCCCATGTAACTCAGTCAATTGACTGTACCTCAGTTTCTTCACAGGTGAAAATAATTTGGTTAAAAATTGATAATGGGATGAACATCTGTCTTTTTAATTTCCTATACAAATGTAATAGTGTAATTTTTATCAATTACCTTATATGTAAAAATTTTAGATTAATCAGCAATTTTTTGCGATCTTGATTTTGCAGAATACAAGGTGCTCTAGACTGTAACTAAATTGAAATGTAACTACATCATTTCAATAAGACAACACAGAATTTCTACTCTGCTCTTAGAATCAGTAATACTCTTTTTTTCTTTTAAAAATATATATTAATAAAAGTTTGGGAATATTCAAAGAATGTTATTCCCTAGTCTTTAAACTAAATTCAGTAAAAGCCTTTATGATGACCACAAAGATATTGTTAGAGGATGAGACAATTGGTTATAAAAGTTTATTTGTAGACTTACCAACCCTGTGTCTCTTTCTGTGATAGCACGATGATAGTTGTAGAATATGAATCTTGGTTTGTTCATAATTAAACCCTCAATACAGACACATTTCTTACCTTCAGAATACTCTATAGTATGGCAACAGAGACTATTCAGACTCTATCTACTTTGTAGGGACACTGAAGAACTTAAACGCTTCAAATAGCAGAATGTTCTGGGATCAAAGGACTTAAACTCAGAAAACCAGGTCTAAAGATGACTTATATTTCACTTGTAATTCAAAAATACTCTTTTCTATGTCATCAGTTAATTTGCTTTATGCTTCATTGGTAGGGTGCTTAGTAATTACACAATATTCCAGATACCTGTTTTATAGATGAAAACCAAAGCTCAAAAAGGTGAAACGATTTATTTCAAGTCATACAGCTGACCACCTATAGAAAAAAACAGAAGAACTCAGACACCCCAAATCTAACCCCCACTATTCTCTTCCCACACCACATGCAAACTATAACAATTTTTACACAAAGAGAGCAAGATGTAGATGCTTTGATAATATTCCACCTGTAATCTAAAAATGACATGCTTATAAAAACTGTCATGGCTGGTTATCCAAAAGAAATACTACTAGTCTTTCTATTTTATTAGAGAGGTTTATTAGTCTTGTTTACTTTTAATATAGAAGAAAACAAATGATTCTCAAAAGTATTCTATAACTTGGAGGCCCTGCAAAAAGTATGAAATCAGTAAAAGAACATGACCATAGTAATCAATCCTGATCCTGTCATTTCTAAGCTGTACAATCTCTTCCAAGACATTTAATTCTCCAAACTATAGATTTTCTCATTGATAAAAGATCATGAGACTAGCATATTAAACAGTTAACAAAATATAATAGCAATCTACTTCACAGCATTGTTTTTTTTTAGGAAAGGAAAAAATAATTTTCCTCTAACCTTCTGAGTTCTTAGCTGGGACTCCTATAACAGAGAACAGATTAACAAGAAAAAAATTATTATGTAAATCATATATATGCATAATAAAAAACTCAAGAAATAGAGCTCCCCAAAGAGATGGCTTAGAATCCCAGCTTGTATAACATCTTCACCAATAAATAAATAAATGTTTAAAGAGAAATGGCGAAAAGAAAGTACTTTGAGTCTCTAGGGGCAGGACATTGTGGAAAGGCAAATACAGTCAACATTTGAGCAACATGATTTGAATTCCATGGTTCCACTTGTGTAGATTTTATTTCATCTCTGCCATTCATGACCAACCCCTTCTCCTCCTCCTTCTAGTCTATTCAATGTGAAAACAAGCATGAAGACCTTATTATGATCCACGTCCACTGAAAAATAGTACACATATTTTCCTTTTCTTATAATTTTCCTAATAAATTATAAGTGGAGAGACCCAAGCAAATCAGAATTATCTTTTAGAGGGCAAGCTCATTGTAATACAGGCTTCCCCTGATAGGTAAGTGTTCAAGGAACCCATCAGCATCAGCGTACCAGCTAGAGGCTATGTTCAGCTTCAGAACATTTTTATTAGAAATTCTTTCAACACATTTGCTTATTTCATAATGGGTGATTTACAAGCACACCTGCCCACACCATACTGAGTGTTTGCAGTTTTTGACCAAAAACGGCATGACCTCCATGCCCTACCTTCCCTATTCACCCGATCTCACCCCAGTGACTTTTTTGTTTGTTTGTTTCCTCGGGTGTAAAAAGTTATCAAGGGAAAATGTTTTGCCTAAGTGGAAGAAGTGAAACAAAAAATGGCAGAGGCCCTAAAAGGCATCAAAACTGATGAGTTCCACAACTGTTCTGAGTACTGGAAAACACATCTTGACAGGTGTATTGCGTCAAACAGAGAGTACTTTGAAGATGACTGAAGTTTAAGCATATAAGAACAAATACACAATTTTTTTTTTAAATGTGGGTTTTTTGAGTCCTCTCCTTGTGTTTTATTTTTTCTAACTTACTTATTGTAAGAATACAGCATATAATACATATTAATATAGAATGTTTTACTCGATGATTTATGTTATCAGTAAGGTAACAGTAGGTTATTAGTAGTTAAGTTTTTAGGGAGTCAAAAGTTATACGCAAATATTCAATTGTGGAAGGCGTCAGTGCTAACCCTTATGAACATAGATGCAAAAATCCTCAGCAAGATTCTAGCAAATCGGATCCAAAAATACATCTCAAATATCACCCACCATGACCAAGTAGGCTTCATCCCCAGGATGCAGGGCTGGTTCAACATTCGCAAAACCATAAATGTTATTAAATACATCAACAGATGTAAAAGCAAGAACCACATGATTATCTCATTAGATGCAGAAAAGCTTTTGATAAAATCCAGCATACCTGCTTGATAAAAACCCTCAAACATCTAGGTATAGAAGGAACATACCTCAAAATAGTAAGTGCCATCTACAACAAACCCACAGCTAGCATATGGCTAAATGGTCAGAAAATACAATCATTTCCCCTGAAAACTGGAAAAGACAAGGGTGTCCACTCTCACCCCTCTTGTTCAATATTGTGTTGGAAGTCCTAGCCCAGACAATTAGACAAGAGAAGGAAATCAGGGGTATCCAAATAGAAAAAGAGGAAGTCAAGTTATCCCTCTTTGCTGATGATATGATCCTATACCTTGAAAATCCAAGAAAATCTGTCAAAACCTGCTTGCACTGATAAAGGACTTTGGTAAGGTTTCAGGGTACAAAATAAATGTGCAAAAGACAGTTGCATTTCTCTACACCAACAACAAGCAGGCAGAGACCCAAATAAAAAGCACAATCTCATTCACAATAGCCACCAAAAAAATGAAATACCCTGGCATCTTGCTAACCAGAGAAGTGAAAGACCTTTACAATGAGAACTACAAAACACTGCTCAAAGAAGTCCAAGAAGACACAAACAAATGGTAAAATATCCCATGCTCACGGATAGGAAGAATCAACATTGTTAAGATGTCC